>JAOZJS010000009.1:98678-233799 GCA_025882695.1 Amerodectes protonotaria
GAATTTTGGTTTGAGAAAAAGAACGTACTTTTAATCAAAATATCTTGTTTAGATTTGGTTTGAGGAGGTTTCTCCATAGAATCTAAAATAGAACCCAGTAAATCCATGCTTATTTGTGGAGATTGTCCAAAATAATCAAAGCAGAAATTCTTATTTGTTTTGATAAAATAATAAAGACACAAATGATGATCCCAAAAAAAAAAACAATTTTATTTCGGCCCATCAAGAATATCTTGGGTAGAAATAGACTCTCCTTAAATGTGACTTTGTTTTGCTGCCCAGATTGTGTTCGTTTTGTTTTCACCAGAAAATCCTAAAACAAAATCTGAAATGACCTTACTTAGTACGCTCAAGATTTTTGCCAAAAATGTGGTCATTCGTGATTGTAAAAAAGGTAAGAAAACTAGTGTTTGGTAAAAAATTGATTGTTCATTTTTATTGATTAGTCCCGGTACGATTTAGTGGACATGGTCATAAAATGCACATTGAACCATCGCGTTTTGTTTGGACTCAATTCAAAGATTATCTCCATTTTTATTTTATGTTGGCCGCAATACCACTAACATTAATCAGTGCCTATGCTAATATATTCATTGGTGATGCTGAATTGACCGAAATACCGGAAGGATACACTCCACATCATTGGGAGTATTACAAAGTAAAGTTTGCTCGGTGTTATTATTTTCGAAACTCTTAATTTCCTCTATAATGGAATTCAGCACCCAGTTACACGGTTTTTCGCTAAATACGTTTTCCCGGATCGTGCTGAATATTATGAAGCGACGGTATCAAAAATGGCAGAGGAGTCAGAAAAAGTCATCCTTCACCAGCTTCACAAACAATTAAAATCAATGATGGCCGAGAAGGCTGATAATAAGGCATGGTACTATGTTCCAGTGGATCCATCACAAAATCGTTGGGTCACCGATATACATCGAAAGCGTGCATTCGATAAGAGTGGTGTTATTGAAGCAGGCGAATTAGAAGACTAAAAAAGAAGACTAGAAGATTAATTTTCAACACGAATAGAGAATTTCTCAGTCTATTTGTAAATACATAAATGAAAAAATAAATTGTAGTATCTAAATTCTAAATGCTGCCATCTGGTGGCCAAAAACTGAACCAAATGCTGCTATTTCCACATAGGTGGGTCCACTATTTCTACCCAGATAGGCCACCTCACTGCTGCCATCTGGTGGCCGAAACTAGACGCCGGTGCTGTCATCTAGTGGTGGAAAAACGAATCATTCAAGTGCACTTTTCTGCCACCAGGTGGCAGCACTTGAGCCTGGTTCAATTTTCTGTCACCAGATGGCAGCACTTGAGCCTGGTTCAATTTTCTGTCACCAGATGGCAGCACTTGAGTTTGGTTCAATTTTCTGTCACCAGATGGCAGCACTTGAGCCTGGTTCAATTTTCTGCCACCAGATGACAGATTTCAAAAATTACAACAGGTGACTTATTTCGAACCAATAACATTAAACTCTTTAAACTCCTTCACAGATAACTCATCAATTTAAATCAAGGTTACAAGAATTTATCATTCAGAATTCAGGGAAAAACAATAGGGCTTATAAATAATAATTATTAAAATCTTGAGATCACAGTTGATTATATGAATTCTTGGTAATCCATAACAGAATCATCATATACAGAGAATAAATAAAGAATAATCAATCAATCGATCAGGCTTACAAATCATAAATATATCAATGTGCCAAGGATTAACAGGTTTCGGGTTATGATTAGGTTGTGATGGCAGCCAACATTCTTCGTTCTTCTTCGGATAAATCCAGATTACCCCGAAGTGTTCGGCGTACTGAAATAAAAAACAAGGAAAATGAAAAAAAATCATACAGAAACACGGGATGAAACTGGGGGAACTAATAGAAAAAAAATCAACCTACAAGATTTTCTCTCACCATATCGTGCTTTTCTTCGGCTTTTTTCTTGTGTTCGAACCGGCTGCTGTGTTGTGGATCTGACCAAACTTTCAATAATTTCATCATCGCCTTCACCATAGGATTCAATATGGACACTATGCCTGTATGAATGAAGGCCCCGAGGTGTTGTACCACCACTACTACCACCACCACCATTCAATACGGTACCATTGGTAATGGCCAAATTAGTCATGGAACCGGTGGATGGTCGTCGTAATTTGGTACCAGGCAATGTTCCCCATTTGGTGGTACCATCCGTTTGATAATTACCGCCAGTTTTCAATATTTTTTCCAAATCTGTTTCAGTCTGTTGCTGTTCTTTGGTTTTGAATTTGTCCATCTGAAAACATAATGAAAAGATCATAGAAGAGTTGTAACAACCTTTCAGTCTCCTATCGCAATTACCTCGGTGATCATTTTGCCTCTGGTCTTGTTTCGTTCACGATGATTGGCCTTTTTCTCCAATTGTTCTTTGACACGTTCTCTGGTCGTTCTGTATTCCAATGCAAACTCGCTAATTATCTTCAGAATATGGTTCGGTTTGTTCTCCTTGATCGCATTGGATGGCATACCAAAAAAAACTAAAAATTTTTTAAAACGATTCATAACCCTACGATGGATTATCTCCAAAACGATGATCCTTTGGGCACAATCAGCCAAAAATTCAGACATTTTATTCTTCATCGGGCTAGAACCATCGTGTTTGGAAATGACTTTGAGATGTTCCCATGATTGTTTACAATCTTGTTTCATTTTTTGTAGATTTTTTCCTAAATCATCAAAATCCACTTTGGACGCACGCGAAACCGCACCTAATTCTGAATAAAGATTCGAGGTATTGGGATATTTTTCCATCACAATCTGGCATAGATGATGCAATAATGAATGTTTGTGAACAGTGTCTTTGATTTCGGGAACTTTGGCCAAATAATCAATCTGAAATCCTTTTACTTCGGTACCATTCAAAAAGCTACCAATGGAACGCAATGTTCCAAGAATCATTTTGAATGTATCACTTTTCTCCAATTCATGTATGGCTTGTTTTAAATCCATCAATGGTTCGGCTACCTCTCGTTCCATTTGATCATAATCCAGACGAAACGCCCACAAACGAAGCCTGGCCTCCAATGCGGTTATCGATGATAGAATCATCAAAAATGATTCAGCCTGTCCCAATGGAACATCAGGATTTTGGATTTCAGCTTCAGCAATCTTATTTTTTTCCTCTTCGGTTGGCATCATTGTGGTCAATATTTTATCAATACCCTCTCTATTCATAATGGTATGATCCATCTTCAATATGGCCGCTTTGATGGTTCGAGGTGGAGGTAGTTTAGTCATGCCAATATTGATGGCATTCGAACGTTTTGTGTCAAGCACCAGGATCTCGTTTTTCTTGTTAGCATCCTGGGTTTTCTGCTCCTCATCAGCATCATCATCAGGTTATAACGCGGAAACAAGACCAAAAATAAAGAAAGAGAGAAAGAATAAACCATAATTAATAATTGTCAATGCCAATTTTGAATTTTTTTTTCGGAATACGAAATTATCAATCAATCATTCTTACATCGAATCCCTGGGTTATGGTGCATGTGTGGTTAAGTAAGAAGTAGGAAGTTTCAAAAATATTTAAGAATTATTTTTTTTTTAATATTGGCAATGATATTGGCAGAAGCATATTTGTTTTTTGTTTGGTTAGACATATTCGTAGTATTAGGATCCCGCAAAAATCACAAGTCAAAAGCCATCCAAAGATCAGTGTGTATGTGTGTTTGAAGAGATTAATTGATAAATAAGTCATTAGAATTATTCCGGATAAAATTCAAAAGCGCCAAGCGCAAAATTAGAGGGTTAATATAAAATAATTAAGCTCATCTTATAAATAAATAGGTTTTTTTTATTATGTCCAGGGGAATCAATCAATCCCTAAGCTTACCTTATTCATAATCTCTTTGGTTCTGCTTTCAAAAAGATTCTCCAATTTTTCCGTATCCACCTGTATTGGTTTGATCTCATCCCAAATGGTCTTCTTTTTCATGATTCTGCTCAATAATGATTTATCTTCTTTAACTTCTTTCCAAAATAATTTTATAGTTTTCTTATTTTTTTGCATCGTCAAACACTTTGATTGGTCCGACGTAGGAGGAATGGGCGGAGATGGTGTATTAGCATTGCGTACACTAGCATTGTTCATTATCATAGTTGCTGTAGTACTACCAAATCGAGAAGTAGGCATTGGTGGTGGTGGAGGAGGCGGCTGCAAAAAATTATTACTACTGTTTGACATAGGAGGAGGGGGTGGCCTAATCATCGTACTATTCATCATCATAGGCGGAGGAGGTGGCGGCGGCGTACAAGATGATGATATAGGTGATGATGAACAAAATGGTGGAGGAGGAGGCGGGGGTGGACCATTGATGGATGGACCATTGATGATAGGATTACAAATATCTGTATCATCATCATCAACCAAATCGGTAAAATCCATATCATTAATGACTAGAGGACGGGACATTTGATTTACCAATTGTTCCCATTGTAGGTATTCAAAATTATTGAATTTATCATTATTGATCGATTCTTTGGGTATCACTCTTGGTTGATTATTGATCGGCCCTGATTCTGATTGAGTGGTTTGCTGTATAAATTTTTCTTTCAAACATTTCACGGATTCAGTTGGCTTATTATTCAGATTGAGGAGATCGTTGATGATAGTGGCCGATGGTTGAATGGTATTCTCTTGTTTAATGCTGCCATTCCAAGCGGCTGTGGAGATCGGTGCCGGTGTTGGTTTAACATAGCTTGGAGATTTTGGTGCAACATCTTCTGTTCCAGCAGCACCTTTACCATACATCAACGATAGCATCCATGTTTTTCGTTCTTTTAGACTTGGCTGCCTGGTCAATCCGATCGAATGATCACCACCATTGATGTTCAAGTATCCATTGTTGATTGTTGGTTTTTTAGTTGTTTCCCAAAGATTGAAAGAATCTTTTTCGCCATGATTATCGAAATCGTGTGGTTTCAATAGTTCATCCGAAGATTCTGTATGATTAGAACTACGGCTATTCAAATCCATACTACGATCAGTATCATCTTCTGTGCTGTCGATGGATGGTGAATCCAGATTTTTTAACGAATCGATCAAAGTTGCTGATTTAGAATCATCATTGCTTGCATAGGATCCATAGCTAGCATATGAACCATATGAATCTGCACTGCTACAGGATGAAATGCTTGAACGTTGATTTTGGATTTCGTGTTCGCGGGCCAAACAATTTGAACGCGGATCTCTTTTCTTCAAACTGATATTGATCTCATCAAATCCATTTGATACCATCGATGGATTTACATTGGGCGGAATATTATAAATATTCATCGTCGTTGATTTCTTGTTGTTGTTGCTGTTGTTATTGAACGCTGTTGTGGTTAAATTACCATTGTTATTGCTATGGTTGTTGGAGGTGGTTTTGTTCGTGAGCCGAACAAATCCATGATTAGCAGCAACGTTCGAATTGTTGTTGGCCAAATTTTTACCATGATGAAATGGTTGTTTAACCGTTTCAATCGAATGTCGTTTACTTTTTCTACGATCCTCATCATTGCCCGATTTGCGGCTACGAGGAACTTGTCTGGAATCAGCCGGTAAACCATTACCGGTATCATCATCACCGTCCTCCAGCCGCAACACTGCTTCATAAATACGAAACTGTTGCAATAGATCACGATCCGTACCATGTTTGGACATGTAATTCTGAATAATTCTTTCGATTCCTTGCTCTTCCAAAGCATCACAAACATCATAATATGTGTCCTGATCGGGTATGCCATTCAATGTTTTGTTGATCAATGTCATTGAGAATATCAATAGCTCAATATCGGCCGAATCTTTTTCATTCAATATGTACATTATATTGTTCCATGGTTTGACACCTGTTGGTTCCAACACACAATCAATTAATTAATCGGTCAGTCAAACGATCTTTACACACCTTTTTCAGTATCAATCTGATGGATACAATTGATCAAAATGAGACAGTTACTATCGGCATATTCCACAAACACTAGCAACAGTTTTAGGGCAGTTTTTACAACCAAACGATACTGTAGAATGATAATTGGCAATCGGACAATTTTTCCACAACAAAATCAAATCTTAACTTGATGCTTGTTTTTTTGGAACACTTACCTCTGAAGAGATCAACGAATAAAGCCATTGGATGATTTCCGGATGTTCAATAACGCCATTCATACCATCTACATATAGCATTACTTGGCCCAAAGCTACCGGAAATGGTGAAAATTGTTGGTCAGAAAAATTTCAAACAGCCCGGAACAATCGTTGGATAAACACCCACCTCTGAGTATATAATTCTGATAATTTTGATCAGCTTCTGAGCCAACTTTAATCAAACATGCTAAACCATCATTACGAACGAATTCATGTACTAAATCTTTGTCGTCCTGGAACAATCATAATGATGATGATGATAATTAAAACAAAAAATTCAAGATTTACTCGTTTCACCAAGGGTTCATCTTCACAATTTTTTGGCTAGGAAACATCATACCTGAAAAATTTGCTTCAACGAGAACAATGCACGACGCAATTCTCTTCCTGATGAATTTAGCAGCTTTTCTGTACATCGAGACAAGGGACAGACAGGCAGACAGATAGAGGGAGAGAAAGGAGAGATTGAGAAGATCAGAAATCGCACCGAAAAAAAAAGATACAAATAAGAGAAAGTCTTGAAGAAGAGGAAGAGGGGCAAAAATTTTGAGATTATTTTTAGCCAAAAGACAATGACCGGTGTCTGTGTTCGCGCAATGGTTCAATTTGATGCAAATTCCGGAAAAAAACGATAATTACAACTAAAAGCAACAAAGAGGATAACAAATGGCCATAAAACAATGGCCAACGGTCATTGTGGTCCAACATTTGTATAATTAACTAGGTGAAGAATGTGTGCGATTCCGATTATCATCGTGTCCACTTGTTTTCGAGCATCGTTTTGGATGATGATAACGACAAGCCATAATTAACGAAAAAAAAAATACGATTACGAAACCACCACCATCGCCGTGTGCGAGCTTTGGAACCATCACGGTTGCCGAGTTTCCGCAGAGGTTCATTGTGGTCAAAAAGATCGATCAAGAATGGTTAAGCGTTTTACAAATGACCAATGAAGATGATGGTAAGAGATGATATTCATTCGTATTTGTAAATAATCATCATTTGTATTTCATTGTGTGAGTTTGATTATCATCTTTTTTTCTGATCAAACCATGATGATAAGTGGTACTGCTCTAAAAAGGTGAGAAGAAGAGCATCGGCATTCGAAGCTTTCGCAAAAACAGATTTCCGCAATCACTAGAGGTTTCCTCCAGTTGTTCCATGATCCGTTCATTCCAATGATCAATCGGCCAATTTAAAAACATTGGTGTGTATTTGATAGATTGTTGCAGATCGGAGAAAGAAGATAAAGACACACAAACACACAGACAGACATATTGGCCACTGTTATGATGGATCTAATGACAATCCAAACATATCAAAAACAGACACACGGTGCTAATTAGAGGAACCCGTAACGGAAATTGAAGCGGAAAATTTCCGCAATTCATGATCCGCGTAACAATCCCAATATGTTTTATGAATCCGAATGAAAAATGTTCCGAATTAATCTGCACGCGGTATCTCTTGGAGCAAAAAAGAACATGGCTCGTGCAATATGGACGATGACAAGGTAATTACGATGGTTATTATCGTTGTTCTGGTGTCCAAAGGTTGTGAACACAATCCGCAACGTTCCGAAAAAAAATTTGTGCTAAATGTTTCAGATTTTTTTCGCGTTTCCATGATATAATGAAATCAGTTGCACACTTATTAACGGAAAACTACTGAGGATCATGAAGATCCTGATGATGATCACCAAACAGCGAGCATCTTTATGATAATCTTGTCTTGAACAATCTACGGCGGTGCGGCTGGATTCATTGTTTCGAGGCGATTTCCGCTTTTTTGAAATATTTTATTTTTGTTGCTGCCAAAAACAATGTGCGACAAAAATATATAAATGTCCAACCCACCCCCCCCCCCAAGAATATGGGGCAAAAGAGAATGAACAAGGTTATGCTGAATTGTTAAATTATTATAAAATCTGAATTTTCCATTTCAATCATCTTGTGTTTCACATGAATTTGAAAATTAACTAAAAAATGCACACACAGACCGACAGTATCCAAAGGATTAGTACTAGTATCCAAAGCTAATGATCATCATAATACACCGTGTACACCGTCTTCACCTTGATTGATCTTAATTTAGGTTGGAAAACATGGCTCGACCATCTATGATCATCCCAAGTACACACACATACATACATAGACATGCACTGTCCAACAAAATTGGACATTTGATTTGTAGACGACTGACCACCACGGCGACAACGACATTGACCCTCAGAGCTCAATCGAATCAGTTCACAGAAGCAAAAGAAAAAAAATAGTACAAAGAGAACATGGATTCACATCCAAGTACAAGAAAAAAAAGGAACAAACAAGCAGAAAATGTCAAATCAATGTCCAATGGAAATTTGAACAATTTTTTCCCTTAGCTTTCGCACACTTGTTGCTCAGACAGTCTTTGGTCGACTTTTTTCCATCATCTTCATCATGTCAGAATGAGAAGAAGATTGTTAAAAGGATTCAAGGTGGAACGTATACAAACTAACATGAAAAAAGTGGTTGTAATCCAGTTTTTAGTTGAATGAAATCTAAATTCCCAATGTCTATGTTTGTTTGCCTTTGGGACAAATTCAGCGTCTTTTCTTCTTTGCTTAAACATGCTTACAGTCACTTCCTTAACAACCTCAATTAATAACAATCATTCAGGTTTTGTTACGATTAATTACATGAATCAATTATTCATCAAAAAATAAAAAAGATAATGTATCCGTGTGCTATGGATCGATCATTGAGAAAGACATTGTTCAACATTCAATTAACTTGATTTTGATTTGTTTTGGTTTTTATTATGTTTCGGTAATTTCTGTTTTTTCTGTATCCACATTCCAACACAGTGGCCAAGATCACAAGTCTTGATGACTGAAATTTGTAAATCATTTTCGAATATTTTTGCTTCCCGAACCAAAAGGCCGAATAAAAGAGAGAGAGAGAGAGAGAAAAAAAAAAGATTTTTCGGCAGGAAAACGAATAAATCAAAATCTCAAATATTCACAGAAAAAGAGGCAAATTTCACACAAAATTACGTTTTGTTAGGTTACGTTGTGTTTGTGATTTAATTTGAATATTTTTTCTCCTCCATACTACAAACACGCTGACCATAATAATAAACCTGGCCAACCTGTCTCGACAGAGCGAGAGAGAAAGACAGCCAAGAGTTACCTACATAACCTGCATATTACCTGTATGTTGATTGAATATCACCCCTTTTACAAGTCAACCATCAATTATTTGACCGAGAAACGGACCCCTAACCAAAAGGTATTCAGCCTTGGTTTTTTTCGGGCGAAAAGAGCCCAGTAGCACAACACCATCATCTATAATTCCATAATAATAATAATGAAGAATAATGGATTGTGCTATTGGAGTACGATCGCACCGAAGAATGCAAACGTTACAGACCAACGAACAATGATGGAGATTTAATACAAAAAAAAATTGATTAGTTTTCCCATCCAGACAGCAGCAGCGTTCAATCCAACCACTATGCGACAATGGAGGATTCCAAGCGCACAAAAGAAACTGGATTTAAAACGAATCTCCTACATTCAGCCATCGATGAATGATTGATATAGCAAACAGCAAACAGATTGAACTTCGACTGAACTTCGAACTTTGTAATTCTTTGTGTTAGGGAAAATGATACAGAAATAAAAACAGTTTTTGTTTGTTCATCTTGGTAGCAACCAAACAGGAAGTGTTGAGAAGCCATGATGGTGTGGTCATTTTCAAGGAACTATTTGATACAATTTCTTCACTATTCACAATGGTTACGCTCGCTTGCTTGCAAACGGTGATCATCATTTTGGTAAATTGTGTATGAGAATGGTCTTCCCTATTTTGGCTACTTGTATTCTTACCGGTCGTTCTACGGTCTCCTACATATTATATTGACAAGCCCCCTTTCTTCTTGGTAATTTTTTTGTTGGTGTGTTAGAAACACAATACCTTTTTGATCACATTGAGCCTTTGTACAACAATATAACAATAATGATGATAATAAATTGTTCGCCGCGACCAACTTGATACACACACACTTACACACAAAAACAGATTCATATTTTTACACAACAATAATAATTACCGAATGTGGAAAATACTCTAAAAACTTTGTTACATTCAAACACTTGGCAGGTACAGTAGCAAAGCAGTGTGAGAGAAGAACAAACGGACAGAGTATTATTATAATTATTAATAATAATCATCATAAAAGATGCTAAAATATAACAACAAGGAAAAGCTTCCTCAGCCGTTTACCTGTGAGCAGATATATGCCTGTGTGTGTGTGCAAAGTAATTAAAACATTTGATACAAAATAATAATATTAAATATGTAATCATAATGGACCATTATAATCATAGTCATTAAAACTAGAGATGCATAAGCTCTCATTCATCTTCGTAGAAATTGAAACAACAAGCTATGCGGCGGTGGGGGGTATGAACAGTGAATCTCTCATTTCCCCTCCCTTTCCCTCATTCATTCATTCATCCAATCACATAGCTCAGAACCAGAACACGGGAGCATCTCCAATTCTGTATCAACCAGTAAGCCGGTAATACTGAAAAGGACATTAATCGGTCAATCGATCATTCATCAAAATCATTTTTGAAAATTATGAGAAGCAACAATCTCAAAGATTGTCTTGTATACCCTCATGGCAAGGTTTGACATTATCGGATAAGAGTTTCAGTTGGTTGGTTGTTCAAATAATAAAAAAAATACCTGCATCATTTCTTTCTGCATGCATGCAGGAACTATAGCGATTGATGTCGGAAAAGATACAGTTTCAATAATAATAATAATAATTAATAATCGTATCAAAATAATAAAAACAGATAACCAGGTCGCCATGTTGGTATGGCATGGCCGGGATAATGTTTCGACAAAATTCGGTTATGTCAAATGCTTGTCAGTCAGTCAGTAAGTCGATGCGTGTGTGTGTGTGTGTGAGTGATAGAATCGAAAGATCACATTATGGAAATTAATATTTGCCCTCCCCATGAAATGTCTGTCTACTTCCCCCTTTTCCGTCAAAGCATGAAGTAGAGAAGCAGGGGTAGCGTGAATATCTCGGGCATATACTGAGAAACATCGAGACAGACAGAGAAAAGGTTTTTCAATTGGCAATTTGATGGTCAAGTTTTCAGATCACCGGTGCCCAACCTTTTTCAACCATAGAGCTACATTTGAAGAAAAAAAATTGAAGGCTTTAGCATTGCTCATGTCCGAAAAAAAATGCAACGAATTGTGTGCAAGTAACTGATAAATTCAAAATGTA
Organism: Amerodectes protonotaria; assembly: GCA_025882695.1. NCBI lineage: Eukaryota > Metazoa > Arthropoda > Arachnida > Sarcoptiformes > Proctophyllodidae > Amerodectes > Amerodectes protonotaria. Next base: position 110,148 of record JAOZJS010000009.1, read on the forward strand.
TGGCATCTCTTTTGTCTTATTGTATGCCTCCAATCACTGTTGGTGCTTGTAAAGCTAGGAAGAGTGAGAAGGTATCTTCCTCCTCCTTCTTGTTGTTCTGTTTATGGGGAGACTGTTCAATTTGAGAAAAAAATTTGGGGGATTGGTCAAGTGACAATGCATATTGTTCAAAAACCTAGCAAAATATGTACACTGAAAAGGGGAGTCATCGCTTTCATCCTTTATCCACTATAAAGAGATACAAGTTGAGCAAAGATTGAAAAGACAAATTGAATCAAATTGTACGCCCACGATAGAGTGGTAAAGCTAGTATGAGTGAGGAGGTATCCTCCTTCTCCTTCTTCTTCTTGTTATGCTTCTGTTATTACTGGCTCTGTGCTCTGTACTCTAGGGCGTAGCTTGCAACATAGGCACTTTGAAACGAATTTAGCTAGGCAAAGAGCCACCAAAAAAAAAACCATGCCGAGCAACAGGTGGCTCATGAGCCACGGGTTGAGCATCCTTGTGTTAGATGATGATGATGATGATGGAGATGGAGAATATCATTACTTATAATCGGAGGAGAGTATGGTCAGTGGCCATTGGTCAAAAATAATTAGTTCAAGAGAGCTATTTTTCTTATTTTTTTGCCTGGTTTTTTTGTGTGTTGAAAATTTTTTTTAATCACCCGAACCAACCAATGAGAATACTACTGTGGGCCAAACTATACCTCTCTCTCGCTCTCTCTTGACCGACAGACTTGAAGCCTAATGTCGATTTGCATAAAAAGAGAGTTTATTTCTTTTTTTTCTTCGTTCTTGTGGTACCTCTCCTTTCTCAGACCCATCAAACACACGAATCATCATCAAAATTGCATCATATCTGTTTGACAGATCGTGGAGAACCCAGAACGCAAAACGCAAAAGGCAATCATTATTATTATTATTGTTGCGTGGACAGGGTAACACCGGGCATGAATCTTTAGCAATAAAACCGAAAGATGAAGAAAAAGAAGAAGAAACATGGTTACTTACCAATGATGGCGTGAACGCGTACCGATAGCTGTGTCCGTAGGATGACCGCATTCTTGCGACTGGAAAATAAGATCGTTTTAGGTTGAGGAAGGAAACAGGGAAGCGAGGAAAAAATGAGAAGAACAAGAACAAAAGAAGAGAATTAGATTTTTTTCCATATTTCTTTTGGGAAGCGGAACAAAATTCATATATTTTAGCTACTTTTCCGAAGATTATTCATCATTATCATCATGATTATCATTTGAATGTCATTTTGGATCCTCTTCATCACCATCACATCAACATCATCGGATATGGTAACATATATAACGGTTATTACATTATCCACACACATACACACATATATAAAAGAAATCTTAACCCCCGATGGTCAAGTGGATTTTTTCAATGCATTTCGGGAAGCCAAAGAAAAAAAAGAAGATAACGAGAGAAAAATATGATAGAACAGAAAACACGGAAAACCCGACAGAGAAAAAAGACTGTGCTTTTTTTTTATTGGATATTCCATTTTCACCCAAAGCTGACCCATCCACAACACCGGCATCAACAGGTAGGATAATGGTGGTTTCTATGGAAGCCATGAAAAAGAGCTGTCCGTTTTAGTTTTTTCTGATTGCGGGAATTATGGCCAAAGTGACCGAATAATGAACAGTGTACAGTGTCCAAACACACTAGGGTACCTTTTTCGGCGTATGCAATTCATCATATTATATTTTTTCAGGCTGTTTTGTTGGTCGAAACCGACAAACCGAACAAAAATTTATTGGACAAGATTTATGTAAGTCTGCCAGTGCATCTGTAAGCCATTTAATCGACTTTAAATTGCACCCTCTGTATATGTATGTAAGAGTGCGTGGACACCGAAGACCAATCACCACCATCGCAATCACAATTCTGCACCAGCGGTCATCATTAAATCATCATCCAACTTTCAGGTAAAATGATGACCACAAGGTTGATGATGATTATGATGATGAATAGAACAACCCTACAATACACAATGATACCTGTATTGGTGCTGGTCATCGAAAGGAAAGAGAGAGAGAGAGAAAGAAAGAAATCTCAGCAAACTAAATAAATGTTGCCAGGAACGGCCGAGAATAAAAAAAAGACTATTATAGTGACAACCAAAACAGTGAAGAAGCATTAAGAATACTAATCTTCACCACAACAATCATTACCATGGTGATAATGGCAATCGGAGAAGATTTTCACATCTTACAACAATCATATTTCGACCAGCTTTAAGAACAACACGAGCTTATGTTGCTGATTCTTGATACTTTATTTCAAAACTAATATTTTTTATTTTGAAACAAACATCTTTTAAGGTCAATGTCCGGATTATCAGAACAACGAACAACTCTGGCAACAAGTCTGACAGAATCAGGAAAAGATCATCATCAAGTTGTCGCTGTTGCGGATTCTGGCTCTCTCCACAGGCGTTATATTCTGATAGAACAGACTTGAAACAACAATAACCAACATTATCGTTATTGTGGATCATTATTATTATTATTATTATTATATAGTTTGTGGAATGAGAAAAATTAGTTCAGTTTTAGCATCATGGCGTGTTTGGATTCGTGCGTACTGGCTGGTCAGGCGGCCACAGATTATCCACAACCACCACCACCACCACCACCACCAACAACAACAATAATGATGATGATGATGATGATGGCGCTAGGACATACACACGCATAGGAGAGTGTGACCATTAACTCGTGGGAATATTTGTTTTAGAGAAAATGCAAAGGTTTCTGGACTAAATAGATTAACAAAGATGAATTGGATAGATAGGATTGTATGCTTGTGTTTGTGGATCCTAAACTAAGACATTAAAAACATTTTGGTTTTAGTTTTTATTAGTATTGTATCTTGTTTCTCCATTATAAAACCTTATATAAAATGTCAAGCACTTACACACGACCAATCATCATCGTTTGGATGATGATGGCCATTTAGCTTGTCTCTTTCACTCCGATCCAAACATTCCAAACAAGAATGATTGAATCAGAGCACCATGATAGCAATATCCGAAGTGAGAGAAAAAGCTGAGAAAAATTGAGAGAAGAAAATCCATCGAAAAAGTGGTGTTTTCAATTTCAATAATGTCGCAAAAATCAATCCTATCTGTGGTTCGGAAAATTAAGTGTAAACGCACTATGAACGGATTGTCATTGAAAATCTAAATCAAATTCTCTTTCCCGAAACCAAGAGCAAATGCGTTTGCGTGTGTGCGTGCGTGCGTGCGTGCGTGATCGACGATGTAATAAATTTGATCCTACATAGGAAGCTCAGTCAGCCATTCAAGCCAGTTTGTGTTCCAGGTCTTGCTCGAATCAGTCCAAAAGAGAGTGGCCATAAGATATTGCTAATAAATCATGTAACATTATTATTATCGTCTCGGTTCGGATTGTTGTTATTTTCTTAATATTCTTTGAAATCATAAAAATAAGATCACTTGACAGACCAAGAAAGAAAAATAAAGACAAAAAAAGTTCAAGTTCAGGAACAAAGCTTATAAAGCTCTCCAACAATGGACAAATTATATTTGATTTGGACTTTTTTCTTGATTTTGTTGTTGTTTCGAGCTTTATTTTTCATCAACCGAAATTGATTCGAAATGGACACAGACAGAAAAAGACTTGAAAAGAACAATTGAAATGGAGAGAAATGTGGAGAGAGAGAGGCAGAGAGCTAATAGGTAACCGAAACCGTTTCTGAAGCAGTGCAACAGTCCATAAATAGATCAAAAAAACTTTACATTTGGAAATTTAATTTAAATTTATCGAAAAATAACAAGAATGTATTGTTGAAGAAATAGACCATGTGTAAAACCATTGTTTTCATCAACTATCTTAAGATGATTGATATACACCACCATCTAAATCAGACTAGATTCGGGTATTATTCTTACAATACTTTTGAAAAGACTTGAAACATAAAAAAAGATGATGAACGGGACGATCGATTTTTGTTTATAAAGCTCAAAGGAAGAAGAATTTGAATCAATCAAAAAGGAAATGGAAATACTCGGTGCCTAGTTGTGCATTTTCGGTTGGCAAAACAAAGAAATGAACAAGAGCACCGTTTTATAATCATTATTATCAACTACAAAATGACTACAAAAATGATCACCATTTTGGCAGTAGGTGTGTATCCATTTTCAAAGACCATTGTCCAATGGATTAAACACGCCTACATAAATGATGATGATAATAATATACATTATACTAGATCCTGTTGGCGTTCGTGAATTTATTTTCCGCTGTTGTCAGTATGTTTTTTACCTGCCTGGTCAAATTTGTGCAAAAAGTACATTTTGTATTCATTTGGGCAATGATCATTCTAGTTGTTTGACCATCGACCACCATCACCATTATTTCACCAAAACAACAATAAATGGTCTGTGAAAAGATCATTATTATGATCACGGAGATGGATCTCTCTTCACCAAATCAAATCAAGCAAAACATACATTTTGGCCATTCAGTTGGGCAATAATAATACTAATAATTATATTCAAATTGACCAATTGACCAATGTGGATATCATTTTTATGATCTTTTCTCTCTTTCTGTCTATGTTTATGTCTGTGTTTTCCTCTTATTCGGGCCATTGTCACGTTTTGGCACAATTAGATAATAACCGATACAATCATCCAGAAAGGAAGAGGATTGGGAGATTCACCCATCTGTTGAGTTTGGTGGATCGATCCAAAACAACAGGAAGAACAAAGGAACATTTGTAGGTTCAGGGCTAGACAAAATCATCGTGTGTTTCATTTATAAAAACAACATCAACAACAACACACACAAACGATAATCGATCACTCGTAGCCGTGCTCGTAGTTTGTTAATCCAGGTTAAACAGGAGTGGTGATGATGGTGGTGATCACAACCATCAACATGATCATCGAACATGATCGCTGAAGTTGTACATGAACATGGCCGTCGAACAAATCAACTTTGTCGGTCGCTCGGTTGGTCAGTCAGTCGGTTGGTCGGTCAGGGCAGTCTTGTTTTTTTTCCTATTTGGCCAACCGACCAGCCAACCGAACATTCTAGCTAACCAGCCAAAGTGTGCTAATTGCCAATCACCAGAACCCTCAATATCTTCAAGCTAAGCAAAAGAGCTAAAACAGCAGCTCTTATTGGCCATCACCATCATTATTGATGGCGATGATCATGATCATTAATTTTATTTAGTTTATTGGCATTTCATACGAACAGGCTAAAACCGGGTTTCAATGAATTCGCTTGTTACGGATTTACCTCGTATTTGAACAACACATACAAATCAGGGAGGCCTATTCCGGGTATCGTTCATAAATAGAGAGACAATCACTTGTGAGAATCAATAATACCACCAAATACAAACGCTACTGATGCTAAAACCGACCGGTCGATCCGGATTATGAAAATATGAAACAACAACAATGAAAGCATCGAAAATCTTTTTATGTCCAAAACAGAAATATGAGGATTAGTAATCTTAGATCCTTTTATATAGCCTTTTTATCATTTTTCGTAATCTAGATTTGTGTCTGTGTTGTTACATAATCCAACAACAACATCATAGACGGATAATGATGATGATGATGATGATGATGATGATCAGGGGTGAGCAACCTGTGACCCGCCCAACAAACATTTTTGTGCGGCCCTCCAAGCATTTCTAAAAAGTAGACGAACCTATATTCTTCTCTGATTGGTCCAGTGCTGATTTGACCCGATGACAAGACATTATAAACCTATGAAAAGCGATCAGCTTCAACCAGTACTTGTCTATGCATGTTTGACGCCTACAAGAACCATTTTCTCCTCTGATTGGTTCATAGTGATTTGACCTGATGATGAGACACACTATAAACAGGAGACGAAGCTGTATTTCTCTCTCTGATTCGTCCAATGTCATTTGACTTGATGACGAGGCACACTTAAAGGAGGAGAAGAAGCTGTATTTCTGCTCTGCTGTTAAGAGATGTCGTCGTATGTCTACATTCTACACTACATTATGTGGGGCCCGCCGAACAATTTTAAAATTTAAATTGGTCCGTCGATCAAAAAGGTTGCTCTCCCCTGATGATGGATAATAATGGCCAGAGCAAAAAGCATGGCCTGACGAGACACTAACCAAATTTTGTTTCAATCGTTTCTGGATATTTCGAATCTTGCTTACCTTGTAGTGAATCCATCAAATTCTTCATTTTGTTCATCGATGGTCATTTCAAGATCGACATAGTTTCCATATTCACATTCGTTGCTGTTCGGATCGTATTTGTACAGCTGAAATGAACAATCTTCAAGCTAGAACAATGGAATACAAAAATAATAATAATAAAATGAGATTAGGTATTCAACGGGAATCGGAAAACAAAATACTAAACAAATTTTTGAAAGGTACGCTCTATAGCTAACATCATCTAGCAATAAGAAGAATAATCCAAATCAAACACTACCAACACCATCAGGGATTCCAACGGTGCAGAAAAAAGGAGAGAGAGAGGGAGAGAGAACACACACGCTGCGCTGGATAATTGGTGCCAAATCGGACGAATAAAAAAACAAGACACACACACACACATGCAGACAAATGCTTGTACATTTTGCTTTTTTTATTGGTCGGATTTGGACTACTCTACTCTACACCGAAAGCAATAGACGTCAAAGGTCAGGTGTAAAAGGATTCCATAGGGATTCTTTATACTATTTCTGTAAATATTTAGATGATAAATGCATACAGGTATAAACACATAACAGGCGAAGATGCGGTCTTGATCTTCAAGCGATACCCTTTCTTGAGAATAAGTGTGTGTGTGTGTGTGCTTTAGTGCATTTTGTTTGATGGTAAGCCGCGTGATTGGGATTCGTCGAATCAAACAGGAATGAATACCAAATTAACCTCCTCCTCCTCCTCCTCCTTCTCCTCCTCTGATTCGAATGAGTATGCACAACAGAACAGGTATGCAACAGGTGGATAAAGTGGAAGGCGAAAAAAAGAGATATTGGAAAAGAGAAAAGCACGATGTTAATTAGAAAAATCGGTGTCATCATTCAAAGTTTAAAACAATTTTTTTCCGTTCCACCACCACTATAAACTGACCACAAACCGCACGTTTGAAGGTGGTGGATTTTGACCAGCGGTCAAGCTCGTGTGTCTGTGTGTATGTGCGAGTGAAATTTGACCAACAACCACCATTTACAACAGGTGTTAAGGGGGAAGAGGTCGAAATATTCGGGTGATCATCAACTGGATATAGATTAACGGGATATTTAGTGGCATTTCTTTCCTACTTGTTGCTTCTTATCCTTTGAAACCGAATGAATATTTTGAATCAATCAAATGGCAATTCCTGACAGGAAAGAAAATAAGCGAAAAAAACAGGAATCATGAGCGCGACGCTCTTTCTGTCTCGCTCGGTTCTTTTTGGCATTTCTGAACGCCGATATAAGGGTAGAGAAGGGTTAATGAAAAAAAAAGAAGAAAAAGAATGGTGATGATATATGAACCACAAAATATATTGGCATAATAATGAGACATACAGATTCAGGCACAGGTAGAGACGTATAGAGATATATGTTTTATCTAAAATACTTGTCTTTTAGCTCTGATGGTTACAGGTGAATGCAAGATGAGAGAGAAAGAGAACGCGGGAGCAAAGGGGGTAGCTTTTTTTTCGTAGTATATTTTGTTTTGGGGATACCACATCAGGTAGAAACAAGTTGACCATGGTGTTACCTAACAGGAATAGGCCAACATCAGCCATAACCGAATATGTGATATGTTTGACATTGAAATTTCCGAAAAAAATGAGAGAAAAAAAAGGAGAAGGATGTTGGCCAGAAGGCCAACCAACCAACCAACCAACCATCATCACCCTGGGTAGAAAAAAAAACTTGGAGTTTTATATTCACGGGACAAGACAAGTGCTATTAATTAACGAAAGACGGTCGATCGACCGCTGGACCAAACAGACCGATCGTCCACCACCGCCAACAATCAATGAACACAATAAATTAAGGTGCCATGCACGGCAAGAAGAGGATTTTGTTTTTCGCTCCCTTTCTTGCTTCGTGTGTCTCTCTATTTCTCCATATCCGATATACTACTCTGTACTTGTGTTTCTATCTGTTTATCTGTAACCTAGTGTATATCCTTGCTTACAGTAAACTGATAACATACATAGGGTGGTTGTCTATGCGGCTATATTGCGAGAATTACACAGATGGATTTTTGGTTGGTACCATCTTCTTCTTCGTCTTATTAACAATTCTACCGCGGTAAATTTGTTGAATGTTGTCGTTGTTGTTGTTGTCGGTGGTGGTGGTGGTGGTGGTGGTGGTGTTCATCGTTTCGATACTTTGATGCCGTTGCGCATTCCTCGGCTTAGGGAAATTGAATTGAGGAGTGGAAATGGGGAAAAAGGGGAATAAATGGATGGTCGGATATAATCTTTCGCTCACACCAAAGTTTACGGATTTTCGGGTTCTCTACTGTACCGCCGTTGCCGCCGTCGCAACAGCAAAGAGATTAACATAAAAAACAAACAAACAAATAAACGCCAAGGAAAATACCTAAACACCACCACAACCATCACCACCATAAGCATGAAGTTGCATCGAAGAACGAAGAAGAAGAAGAAGAAGAAAAATCAGAAGAAATAGAAATAAAATTAGTCGAAAAAAGATTATAATTTAGATGTTGAAAGCTTGGCGCGCGATTATCGGACATCAACACACGAACATAGATCAAGGATCAAGGAAGCAGAATTCGGGTATCCTATCACCTTTATCACAATCTATCGCTTTGTGGTTCACAATCACGAAACAAACATCATCATCATCATCAGACACACGAATTTTATTGCAACATCAACAGAAAAAAAAACAAGATCGAACAATACAGATTGATCGAACGTATCGAGGTTTGTATTTTTTTTTGGCTCTATTCATCTTCTTCTACTTATTCTTCTTTTTTATTAATATTATAACACATGCACCGGATATACAACGCCAATGCAACATTGTAACGTAGGGCCAGATGTTTGTTTCACAAAGCGATCAATTGTGTTGTTCGGGATGTCGAGAGATGTTTCAAAGTTTTGGATTTTTTTCAAGTGTTAATTGATTTGATTTTGATTATTATTATTATTATTATCATCATCATCGCAAGATTATGACGATGATCACACAATGCTAGCTAGGATGTTCGAGGATATTCCGTCCAAATGTTCCACAGATGTTTTGAGAGATGGGCGCCTATGCTTACGCTTATAATTCATATATGCAGGCAGGTAAAGATCCTCTTTCTCTCTCTCTAGCTCTTTTGATTTGTAATGATTCATATGATTCACCTGTTGCCGGCGTTATTACTATTTGTGTGTGTGTGTGTGTGTGTGTGTGTGTATTTTTTCAAAGTCATCAATGAATGCCCTGAGAATTAAATGAATGTGTCACGAACATAGGCCAAAGCAAAAAAGACAAATGAACTACAACGAACAGAACAATCAATGAAAATTCATTAAGCAATAAGCAAGAAAAACAACCGCAACAAGGCGACAGGTAAATAATCTGAAGAGCACACACAGAAGACAGCAAGAGAAAGAGGAACACACGGAACGAAAAATCATAATAGTCTATCGTAATAATCATCATGGGTTCGCGCAGCAACCATAATGAACAAAGACTTATGCTTGAACGCGTTCCGGTAGTGGAAATTCATCATCATCATCATCACAATGATTATGATGATTATTATTGTTATAAATTATGAATTATGATTTTGTTAGCTTTGATTTTAAGGCTTCAAAGGCGTTCGAAATCATCTTGGAAAACTACTGTACCAGGAATTTGGCTGCGCAAACATAGCAAGAATCAATTTAAGTTTGTTGCGTATCGATATCTGTGCGATTGCCTTTAACAGAAGTGCCCAACCCTCAAAGCAACATATTTCTCTTGTTATAAATTGAGAGCTTTAGCGTTGCGCAGATCTAAACAAAAAATGTAGCGTAGATAAAGCTGGGAAGAGTGAGAAGGTATCCTCCTCCTCCTCCTTCTTGTTGTTCTGTTTATGGGGAGACTGTTCAATTTGAGGAAAAAATTTGGGGGATTGGTCAAGTGACATTGCATGGTGCTCAGACACCCAGCAACAAATGTACACTGAAAAGTGAAGTCATCGCTTTCAGCCTTCATCCACTAGAAAGAGCTACAAGTTGAGCAAAGGTTGAAAAGACAAATTGAATCAAATTGTACGCCCACGATAGAGTGTTAAAGCTAGCATGAGTGAGGAGGTATCCTCCTCCTTCTTCTTCTTCTTCTCCTTGTTCTGTTTATGGAGAACGGTTTAATTTGAGGAAAAATTTGGAGGATTGGTCAAGAGACAATGTATGGTGTTCAGAAACCTAGCAATATAGGTACACTGAAAAGAAGCCAAAGCGAAAGCCAATGAAAAAATCATGTACAGCCTGATTGGCGCATGAGCCACGGTTTGGACATCCCTGGCCTAAAATATTGGAGAACTTGAGGAGTGACAAACGTCATCCATTTCCAGTAATAAATCGAAACATGTCAACCACAAACACAACAATTACCGCGACAGAAACCAAAATCCAAATGAATTTTGGAGGAAATTTTTTGTTTGCTACAGTAATCAAGTGGTTAAGTGGTGTCTGGTTGGATGACGTGCAATATTGGGAATATTTTTCCCGATTTTTTTTTGGCTGTTTTGTCGTACAAAACCTTTCCTCAAATCCATAAACTAATTTGGGTTGTTTTGATCACCATCAGCCGCGTTACTGTAAATGTTTGATTTAGTTGTTGGCGATCACAACGTTGAAAAAAAACAAATACACGAATGCCAAAAAAATAATTACACACCAACACACACGCAAAATTCCAACCTAAAAAAATGACAAATTATCTTGCTTTGGGTTTTGGCTGTGTGTGCGATCCTCGTTATTCTGAACAATTTGGACGCAAACACACGAAATCCGAATCCTCCAAACACAGACATAGGCACACGAATTAGGGGATGCTCCATTGACACACACTTACACTTCAACACAGACAAGGAGAGTGTTTGTTGTTGGTTGCGAAGCAATAAAGCACAAATATACCATGTTTTAAAACCATTCCTCTCTCATCTGTCTCTTTGAAACCCAAAACATACTCCAACTTTCTGGAGTGCCATGTTTTCCATGTTGATGTTCTTCCTGACCTACAAACGTGACTTTGACATGATTCCATCACTAAACAGCCGAACCAACCAATCAACCAAACACACCATATGGGATAATGGGAAGCAGAAGGAGAATTAACCATAAGGGGTTTTTTTAATGATTTCCAGATTGGCAGAGAGAAAGAGCTAAAGAGGGATGCTAAAGCTCGCACAAGGGAGAATATATTGAGCTTAAGCTTTTAGCTCTATTCCTGTTGTGCGCTAATTCCAGGCTACTACACCACATTAGGGTGCTCTTGAATTTATTTGAACCAACGTATATTGTGCAGATTGATCCGAGATCGTGTAATAATAATCATCATCATGAGCAATAACAACAACAAAAAATTAAACAACCTAGATTGGAATTTGCATTACAATCTGCAGAAAGAACATTTAAAAAAAATCCATTCAAATTGCCAACATTTTCAGGAATTTCTTCGCATTTTGGTGGGGCACATTTTGGAACAACGTCGTAAAAGGGGCAGCGCCTATCCATTTACCCTTTGTGTGTGTATGTGTGTGCATTCATGCTAATGGATATAATGGATGTTTAGATGCTGATACAAGCGACGATGGCAGCAAAACACTTGTGTTTCATCAATCGGCCAAAAAAAGAAGAACAAGAAAAAATTGTTGTTCGATCGAGAGAGAAAGGGGAAACCAAAAGTGGAAAAAATATGATGAAAAGAAATGGGCAAAGAGAAAGAGACTGTCTCTATCGGTGTGTGCATGTTAAACACGATTATTTATTCTACTCGGATTTATAAGATGGATCCAATAGATGTAGGTCCATTTGAACAACAACAATAATTAAGCAAGTGATTATGTGCGCGATGTTTTCTGGAGTGATGTCGGGGCAAATCCAAAGTATAATCTTTCATATCATTTCTCCAACAGACGATAGACGATAGACGGAGAGATATTACCATTATTATTATCATTATGATTTTGGATTATCATGGATTTTCAAGATTTTGGTCTCCAAAAAAAAACACAAAACAAGATCTAGCACTTAAAGATATGTGCTTTAAAAGTTACCGCCAACAAGTTGCTTTTTTTTCGATATATCTAGTTTTACTATATTATGATTTTGGATTCGATCGCTAAAGATTGATTGATTATCAAAATGAATTCGATCGTTTGTTGATTCGATCGATGGACTGGTATACCTGCATATGGATGTATGATGTGGGCACAAACTTGATCTAGCTGATACAGGTAATGGTTTCTGGGAACAGACTGTGCATGGTGTAAATCATTCGTAATGATCGATAATCAATAATGATATTCACGATCGTTTGTTTAAGCCCGATTTCAGAGACAAGGAAGAAAGAGCATTTGGACGTCCGGACTAAACAGGCGTCAAAGTTGCCGCGGATTTTTTGAAATAATTGCACTTGATCTTGAACTTATTTTTTTTCTAGTGGAAAAAGGATACTAACCAACATGTCTATAAAATGCAAGCAAGCCAATGTGCGGAGGAAGAAGAGGAAGTAGAGAAAAAAAGATAGCCAAAAGTAGAAGAAACAAATAAAAAATAAAAAAAGAGATACACAGTGGCTGGATTTTATTTCACCAAAATCTTTATCATTAGTTGGTCGGTTCGTAGGACTCGAAAACGTTGAAAAAAGAATACCGAGAATGGTGGACAAAAAGATATATAAAACTAGAAATCATGGCACCCAGTATCGGCACCATAATGATAATGGCGATAATCAACCAACCAGGCTTGAAACCAACATAAAAAAAAGACAAACAAACATCAAGAATGTGGGTGGATGTGTGGATGGTACAACCCTCGCACCCTGATCGAATTAGCAAAGAAGAAGCGTAAAGCGGGAAAAACGAAAAAAATAAATCCATTTAACCCTAATGTTGTTGTTGTTGTGGAAATAAAAAAACAACAGCAACCACAATGATCAGAAAGAAAGATAACTAACCCAACCAAAGATAATTGTATTAAATACTTTTGATTGAAGCACACAACCTAGAATCCGCGAAAAAAAACGAAGGAATAGAAAAGAGGGCGGGAGAAGGGGCGGCGTTTAGGCAACAACTTTCCTATAAATATGTATGAGAGAAGCATACCAAACGATCATTATCATCATCATCATCATCATAATGATTCTGATCATTTAATTTTTTCTTTACTATGATGCTCGATATCCTCGAAAACATCATCAATCGAACAAAAAAAAGTCTTCAGGTTGGCTAGGTGGAAAGGTTAGGGGTTAATAGATGTGGAATCGACCCCTTTCCTCAAAGAGAAGCTCATCAGAAGCAGCTAACGGGATAAGAAGATCATGATGATAATGATGACCAGGTAGATCTTCGGAGTTGTTTTAACCGAAATATTAATAATACCTACAAATGATGTTAATAGGCGGTTGTTGTTGTTGTTGTTGTTGTTGTTGTGTTTAACAGGGTTACCTGTGCAGAACAACAACAGCAATTTTGATTATTATGATTATTATTAATAATAATAACAGCCATAATAATTTTTATACTCGGCCTACCTATCTACCTATCAATGATGATGATGATGATGACCCATGTTATCCTCACTCTCCTACTCTTCTTCTCTTCAGTAGGTTTCTGTGCTTGATTTTCCTTTTTTTTTTGTTTTCTCTAACCTTCAAAACAACAACTACAACCCTGAAAGGTAAATTTACCTGAGGGAGAGTGGTATTTATTATGATTATGATTATACTAAGTGAGAAAAGCCCTTAGATGTAGTAGAGAAGAGTGAATTATATGGAATACATTTTTTTTTGTTGATGTATTTTAGCGGTTCACGCGGATACATTAATACCATCATCATTCTTGGATAGATTAATAACAACCGACAGACACTTGTTGGATTACACTACACAACAACAATCTATATATTAACGTGTTATGATGGGAGCCATCAATAAGTTAGACAAAGAATAATAATAATCATTGAAAAACAAAGAAGCGCTGGGGTTGCCACGGTAAGATGGACAGTGAGAAAGAGAGAGAGAGAGGTAAACGAGGTCAATGTTAGTCGGTCACACATTTCCATTCACTCTTTTTTTCTGGGGTATTCATTATGTTTAATATACCTATCGTTTTTTGTAAAGTCAACGTTTTGATGCAACCAAAGAGGCCTGGCCAGACAAATGTGTTTGTGTTAGAGTTAGCGTTAGTGTTAGTGTTAGTGTGTGTGTTGATTATTAATTTTCAATATATTAGTCCAACTCCTCCTTCTCTCCTCTCCTCTCTCTCTCTTTGTCCCTCCCCCTTCCCTTTGAAACGTAGAGACAAATAACAGAAGGCAAAAAAAGAGTGTTGGGCTTTGTGTGTGTCGGTGACCTTCAAAAACGAAAAACTTGAACAAAAAAAAAACAAAATCGAGCTAGGAAAACGATTTTTCCCGGAATATTAATCAGATTTTAAGTCGGATTTCGCTTGAAGAGATTTTTTCACAAGTACCATAAAGGGTTATGCGGTCAGCAGAGCAATGAATAAACGAATAAACCAAAATTGAATCAGGAACCAGAAATCAAGCTATTCTTACCCTATGCGGTGCTTTTAAAAGCCGATGTACTGATTGCAATTGTTTAATCAACGGTATATTAACATTGAATGTGAACAATGGTGGCCGATGTGGTTCCGGGAATTTGGTACAAGCACCAAACGGATCAATATCGTTCACAAATTGAACCTTGCAGGTCAATGTGGTGTCGGTGGTGGACATTGTAGAAGCCATCGTTTTCGATGATTGATTCATTATCTGGTTGGTAGGATTCTGGATCCTCATGTTTGATGAAGCGGTCGGTGGTGATGATGCTGGTGCCGGTGTATCACCATTTATCATGATTATATTCGTAGGCATCATTCAACTCAACACATCATCCTCAATCATCAAAAATGATGCAAACATTCAGTAATCGCATCTAGATTTTTATATTTAAATTTATTTTCTCTCGCTAATTTCATCACATTTCACTTTGAATCTAAAATGGAACGAATATGTAGATAAAAGTGTGACTCAGTCAAGCCAGCAGAATGACGTCAGGATTCCGGGCGTCAAGACATTGTCGATGGTTTTCGGTTTGTGTGAATGTGTAACTGTGGGCTGGGTTGTTTTTGGTTGCCATCGACAACCGACATATGCACACACAAGATCATAAAATTCTGGATTGATTATGTTTGATGTTTTTTTCTCGGTAAAACAACACCATTGCTAATAATAAAAAAATACCGCAACAGCTTTATAGCCAAAGTTGAAGTATGATGACGATATTCTTAAGCCTGTCGCCATTGAGACAGATCGACCAGAGCAGTCATCATCACATCCAGAATATGTACAACCACAAACCAAAATGTTTATTTATCACTATTATTGTTTTGGATTTTGATGTTGTCGTAGATTTTCGATGAAAACTCGCCCCCCAAAAAGTAAATTTATCCCTCTTTTATGCTGTTGATGATGTTGCCGGGAGTTAAACACGTTGTTGATGGCAATCGTTGGCTCAACATCGCCCAAAAGCAAAAGAAAAAAATACCAGAAGCCCTCTCAACATCATGTGCATGTGAAACAGGGATAGCATTGGCACCGAAAACTCGGTTTTGTGAAAACCGAAATCATGTACAGGTAAATCACAATTAGGCAATGTACATGTTTGTGTCGATGCGTGGGAGTATATGCGTTCATTCATTAATTTAAACTGCAACAATCAACTACACACATACACACACACATATTCACAGAATCATTCACCGAGCTTGGAGAGAGCGAAAATCATGAACTGAAAATAGAAATCGAAACCATAGGCACCGGAGACACAACAAACATAGGAGAGACACCGTGGATACTGGTGGTGAAATATCCCGAAACCAACGACAACCAATGAAATGCTAGCGAGAAAAAAACAGAAGCTGTTCGAAAGAATCCTGGGCAGAAAAAGGGACCAGAGAGAATTGAACTGAAACAACCGCCAAGCGTTCAGCAATAAACCAAAGACCACTGATCACAATCGTACACCGAAAAACATTTGAATGAACAAAACACGCGAATATTGTTGCCAGCCGGAACGCACGTTGGACTGGTTGGGACAACAACCGAACAGATTCAGTGAAGCCAAGCGTGTGTGTGTGTGTGTGTATACGTGTGTTGTAAATGTTGTTTGTAATGATGATGGTGATGATGATATTGTTGTGTGGTGTTTGTCTACTTCTTCTGCTTCGAAGATACACCAACAAACAAACAACACCAACGACGAATACGACAAAACACACTTGGTGTGTCTTGATGGTGAATGCTGAAGACAAAAAAAAGAGAGAGAGAGAGAGAGAGAGAGAGAAGGAACCTTGCAACACAAGACACCAAAAAACTCTATCGTTTTTCCTTCTTCAGCACAGATACACAAGCATTGAGGAAAAAAATGAGAGAAATATAACTAGACTCTCTTGAGGTTGTTTGTAAGTGTGTGTATGCATGTTCTATCTATCTATCTGTATCTTTCTATGGCTCTCTCTCTCAATAACAACAACAATCTTGCATTCTAGTTATACAACAGCCAAAATATTTGAAAAAAAAATCCAAACCTAAACCAACCATTGAGAATGAGAATACAAGACAAACTCTGCCTTCTTGTTCTTCTTGTTGATCTCGAGTTTTTCCCTAAACACTCGAGAGACTATTCTGTACGTGGATGACACCAGCAGCAGCAATAGCAGCAACAACAACAACCAGAAAGATTAAAAGAACCTTTAATTGCTAGAATGAAAGAGAAGCGGATGATTTGCTGGTCCAACTCTATTGGTTTTGCTCGGTCATAAACACGGTTGGAGCAGCAGAAAACAATGGCTAATGGCCCCTAGAGGTGTGGAAAAAACAATATAAATTACCTGGTGCACCACAGGTAATCTTACAGTGTTGTTCGGACAATAAAAATTACTTTGCCGGAAAGAATTTCTGTGCAAATTATATTGCTTTCAAAAAAAAAAATGGCGAGCGCGCCAAATTTTAAGGGAAAAATTTGAAAAAAAAGCCGTAACGCCATCTGGTGGAGATATGGGATTATTACACAAGAATTTGTCGCAAATGCTTAAATTGCGTAGAAGCGGGATTCCCCGGCTTATTGCAGAAACAAATAAGATATTCCAAACTAGATCGCTTGGAGATTTCCTCTGAATCTTATCTAATCTGTTTTTTTTTGTGTGTGCAGAATTTGCATTATTATCTTTATTATAATAATTTTTAAATCGACCAAAAAAGAAAGGCTCATTCGAATCTCTGGATTCACATCGCGAAATAATCTGCAAGAAAGGCTAGATTATCGTTTTTTCTTTCGAAACAACAACAACAACAGCAACAAGATTTTCACATGTGAACAGAGAGCGTACAGGTATGCTCAGGTGAGCTCGAACCAAATGAATGCAAATTTTCAAAAGGAGATTATAAAAAGACAACGAGAGGAGAAGCTCAAGATCAACAAAGACGATTCTTGTTCTATAATAATAATAATAATGATCATTATTACAAACACACACACACACACACACACAGAGCATCCATTCACACCGTTCCGAACAACTGAAACCGAGAAAAAAAACTAGTTCGCCAGGATGGTCCCCCCTCCCAAAAGCATCTGAACAACATCATCGTGTCTTTTTTCCGTCTACATTTAGTTTTCATTCATCGTAAGCCTTGGGAACCATTTAAAAACATGCTATAAAACTAAAGAATGGGAGACGCGATTCGCTCCCGACAACCTTCCTATTTTTTTCTTCCTTGGTTGAATCGTAAACCGAATCAAACAAAAATGGAACAAGAATTGAAAGAGAAAACGGACGCAAAAACGCATCTCGACGACGACGACGACGACGATGATGATGATGATGGGTGATGGTGGTCATAATTATTATTATCTTTATTATTATTGTTATTAATATAAAACATACAGCAACAATAATCATCGTTGGAAGAGAACGGCGAAGACAGTTTGGAACAAGCAATTGATTAGAGGGACCGAGCGAATAATTCTGGCTATAAATAGACCTGGATTTAATTTCGAATCAACATCCAAGTGGTGTGTTTGTGTGTGGACACGCCACCAAGTTTCTATTCTAGAATAATTATGAAAATTTAAGCTAATGCTCCACTACAATTATGTCTGCGTATATGCCTTTGTGTGTGTGTGTGTCCGCGTGTGTTTTTGGTGACATTTCCTTTCATTATTAAGACAAGACAAGACAAACTACTTGAGACAGAAACTGAAAACAAGAGAAAAGAAAATTTCAATAATAATTATAATCATGATAAACATGATTCCATTTCTGTTTGAATCATTTGTCGTGCAATTACAACACTAGGTTAGGTATGACCAGAAAAAGGGGAGCGAGAGAAAACCGACATGGTTTCAGCGGAACAAGCAACACAATTCAAACGAGGCTAATTCTCTTCAAATAACACGGTTAGCTTGTCTATGCTCACACACCAATGGTGAACGGAATTCACAGACGACAGCCATAAAGTGTTAATTTTTGTTTCTACGGCGTTTGCTTCAATTATAAAGAATTGAATGAATGAAATGTCGTTGAAGTTGTAATAATAATAATTATAAACCATAAAAAATGCATTTTTTTCTAAGATATATCTAAACCCGGCTAGATTCACTCTCTCTCTATCGCTCTCTTTTCACATGCAAAAAGAGCCGAAAGATAGTATCATGTTTAGTATCTATTATCCTGGTATATGTTTCTTTGTCGCCCAGATATTTGGCTAATGTAGAAAACATCGCTTCTGAACAATCAAAAAAAAATAATGCTAAAAGGATGCCATTTTGCGAAATGGACAACATGGCATCTCCATCATCATTTCCATCGTTATTCGCCGGATTCTACGAAATAAAAAATTTCGATTCATACTTGAGGAAGAAATAAAGATTGGATCTATGCAACCATTATTGATAGCTGTGTTGCTAAAGTTATCGGCTCAAATAACCAAAACAACATCTACAACCGACCAAACCATAGTAGATATTTGTGAAGGATTTTCGGTGTGAGAGAGCTAGAGACTGACAGACAGACAGACAGACAGTCAGAGAGGAACGTAGCGAAAAAAAATCTATCAAATCGATCGGTTCGATTGATTGAAGCCGATCCTGTCAATCTGTCGATCACATTCAACACCACCAACAACGATAGACAGTGGGAAAACAGTAAAGTCAAATCAAATCAACGAGAAAAAAATGGCCAAATTCAGAAGAAAAACTCCAAGGAAAAATATATCCTATTTTTAAGTTTACCAACCACACAAATAGACACAAGGAGGGGCATAAAAGGAGAGTTTTGTCACCGAAATGTTGAAGATCCAATGATCATTTATTTTGTACTGAAAAAAATCGAATCGATCTTCCAAGATCGATGATCAAAAAATAGATGCAAAATGAATCTCTTAAAATCTAGGGGCTTGGCCATAGCAGTTTAATATCCACATATCTTTCTGCCTTCCCATTCCCCCCCTCCTTCAAAAAAGGGAAACCGTTTGCAAATAAAAATGATGCTAACACTACTTGGCAATGGAACCAAAAAACGACAAAACCACCGATCGAGACAAAACTAGCCTTATGAGAAGAAGAAAAAGAAAGTTTTGTAATATTATACAAACATATAAATATGTCTTTCAAACATCCAACATCATCATCGTGGTGGATGTGGATTATTATATAAATCAACAATCAACCAGGATCTCAATGGATCTAATATCATCATCATCATTATTAAAAGTATCATTGAGTATAAAGAGAGAGAGAAAGAGACAGACAGAGAAAGAAAGGGGAAGTTATGGCGGGAAATTAAAAGCATACAACCGCCCTTCCCGCCCCTTCTCAAATTTAAAATGTTCAATCGATGATATCGATTCACTTTATGATAGACACATTCACAAACCATTCGAAGGCTCAGCGGACAAGTGAAAAAATTAAGCGAAAGTTTTGCTGGAAAGGCTTGGAATTGGAGCTCAAAAAAAACTACATGAGCATTGAGGACATCAATCACAAGCATACAATCTATCTCATTTTAATTCTAGACAATCCATTCTTGGTCCTAATCGGTGCCAATTAGTTTTGGTTGTTAATCCAAAAGACTGTAATCGGACTTCATGAATGGACCAATGAGTGCAACAGGTCTATAGACAGCGGGCAACAAGTGCTGGCTGTTGAAAGAGAATGGTGTGAATCTTGTTCACGCTCTTGTTCAGTGGTGATTTTGGAAATGATTTTTTCCCGCAAAAAAAAAGAAATGTTGCTTCAATTTGATCACATACAGACACACAGACACGCGTGAACACAGTCTATCCGATTGAATACAAGAGCAAGCGAATCACCACTGACAATGGTACTTTCCTCTTGTTGTCCCAAGCTGTTGGTGGTGATAATATCAGCAAGAAATGAAAAAAAAGAAATAAAACATGTTTCCACATATATTAATCGCTATTATTAATCGTTAATATTTATGGGTTTGCCATAATTTTGTTTTGCTTTTGCTTCATCTCATCCAACTTGTTGCTGGCTTGCAAATATCATTACCATTATCATCACCATCATCATCACAAGGTTTTGCTCGGGTTTTCAAAGGTTTTCATTTAGAGGACCTAGCCCTAGTGCAGGCGACAGCTATACACTGATCATTGATGAATCCGGGGCCTTAAATCGATTAATGTCGATATTGTTGTATTCAGAACAAAAGAGCTGGAAAAATCTATAACAAAATTGATAATCTAAATCTTTATTTTTCTGAAAATAATAATCACTAATGGTTTCAAGAGAACATCTCCAAGATTTGATCGATCGATCGATCGATCAATCAAAGTGGATTTTGTAAAATCTGTAGCGTGAAACTACCGTATAGCCTTAAACGAACGCAAAGCAAGCAAGCAAGCAAACAGCGATAAAACGAGGCCACAGCATAAGCTTTACAAGCGAGGGGGTGGCTTTTAGCTGATGGTTTTAAGGGAAGAAGAAGAAAAGAGGATTTAATTTTACGAAACTATTATGTAATGATAATTTAAAGTATTAAATAAAGAATCAACATAGCAACATCATAATGCTCAAGCGAACATCATCAATAAAATGTTAGATGGTCAAGGTGGCCATCTCATCGTTGCGGATGGCTGGCGGGCTGGCTGTGTGCCCTTGAACAGAAAAACAACAAGAACAAGATGGAAAAAAAGAAGACACCTGGGCCGTTCGAACAAAAGAAGACCTCTAAACGAAGAATTCAAGAACTGGAATGGCCATCATGGTGGAAAATCTTGGCCAAATTGAACATATATATTTTTTTCACACGAACCGAAATGAAACGCGGGGGCCAGTACAGAATAGTTAGTCGGATAGTTCAACTCTGATGGAAAACTAAAGAAACAAGGAAAAAAAGCGAGATTTCAGGGAGAACAAAAGCTATTTTTTCCGTACCCGCACCAAAGAGCTGTAGGCGGTGGAGAAAAAAAGAAGAATGAAATACGACTACTGGCATCCAATAGACAATGTGATGTTCTTGCTGGGTGATGCCGAGATTCAGACAAAAACGACAAGAAAATGTTCGTGCGTTGTGCGGTTCGACATACACATGCCTGTCAAACAACCAGCAACAGGCGACCAAAACACGAACAGAATAGAGAATAGAAGAATATGAAGAAGAAGGAGAATAGTCCAACGAACTCTAAAACTGGATCAAAACTAACCAAAACACTTGAAGAAGTGAAGAAGAGGACACTTGCACTTGATCTTTCACTGAATTCAACAACCAAGTCCGGTTGGTGATCGTACAACACACATACGCCTGGTTCGCAATTTTGTACATTTTTTTTTCGTCTGATGGAAGGAAATTAATTAGATCCGCAACACAGGGAGATAGATATATTCTCTCTCTCTCTCTCTTTTTTATTCGTGTTAGTAAAACTTTTTTTGCGCAAACTTCAAGCTATGGCTGAAGCGAGAATAGCAAGCATACGCCCAGGTATTTTGTTCTGTGTGTGTGTGTGTGTGTGCTAGGACAGGTATTCGAGTGGAAACCTCAAAAACGCGAGGAATGGAGAATGAAGATGAAAAAATAAGAAAAAAATTTGCTATGCATCGTTCATCGTTTGTGTTGTTTATCATAAAAAAAAGAAGCCAAACGAACCGAAAGTAAGAACCTGAAAAAAAAGAAGATGAAAGCTGAACGATTCAAACGATTCAACTTCATTGGAAAACCAATAAATTTACTTTCTTTTTCTTTCTTTCTTTTTTATTATTCTATTTCTTCATCATCTTTTCATCTTCGTTTTCGAGTTGGTGTTTTGTCAAAGCTTTTTTTCTATCTAGAAGCTTAATTTTGGCTTTAAAATATCTTGGCTGGCTAAATACCCAAAATATTTAACATATAAAACGACAGGCATTGGATCAACAACCATACACGACCGACAAACATCTCATTATGCAAAGTCTTCTCTGGCTAAAGAATCACAAGGATGGTGATATCAAATAAGCGAAAGTTAAGATGAAAAGATCCACACAGGTGTCTGTATGGAAATCTGATCGTTTTGTGCACTGTTGATGAAACTATGAGCTTAGAAATGACAAAATCAAGGTTGTCTCAAAATAATAATGAAAAAAAAATACAATCCTAAACAAAGAAGCGCGATTATGATGATGTTGACGGATGCTTCTGTCCTCAATTTTCATCCTCTCCAGGTAAATCTAGAACATCAAGATCAGTGAAAACAGTGAAACAAAGCTACAAAGCCAAAGGACCCAATTGAAGATTAGCCTCCTACTTGTCCAAGGCCAAGATGGATGATTTTGGTGAATAACATAACTTCTCTAAGCAAGAGAGACAGAGAAGATCCTAGCGTTTGGATGCTTCGGATGTGTTTCGTATAATATTGACCTATGGGATTCATCAACTAGTATGGTGGTGGTGGTGGTGATCAAAAGCTGGTGGAACAGGAACGCGCGCGATCGTAAATTTTCCCTCGAAAAAACCCCCGGGACGAGAACGAGCACTTGTGCGCAGCATCATCCTTATCTCAGGTGAAAAGACGAAGAAAAAGAAGAAGAAGAAGAAGAAGATTTACCTGGCAGGAGACATTCAATATGTTTATATTCAAACTTGTTTGAATAAAAATGATAATAATAATACTAATAATAATGATGATGATAATGCGCGCGGGGACAAATAATGAAAATGAACAGAGGAAAAAATGATGAAAGTAAAAGTATAACAGGTAGCTCGGAAAATGAGAAGAAACACTATCATACAAACAGGTAAGAGAGAAAAGCTTTCACTTTTGTTCTAGCCCAGGGGTGAGCAACCTTTTTAATTAACAGATCAATTTAAATTCTAAGATTTTTTGGCTGGTGCACATAAAGTGTGGCAGAATTCAGACCTACAACGACATCTCTGAACAAGAGAACAGAAATACAGCTTCGTTTCCTGTTTATAGTGTCCAATCAGAGACGAAAACGGTCTTGTAGGCGTCAAACATGCACAGACTTGTACTGGCTAAAGCTGGTCGCTTTTCATCGGTTTACAGTGTGTCTCGTCATC
Organism: Amerodectes protonotaria; assembly: GCA_025882695.1. Lineage (NCBI taxonomy): Eukaryota > Metazoa > Arthropoda > Arachnida > Sarcoptiformes > Proctophyllodidae > Amerodectes > Amerodectes protonotaria. Next base: position 133,949 of record JAOZJS010000009.1, read on the forward strand.
GGTTCAAATCATCACAATGAACCAATCAGAGGGGAGAACCGTTCTCATAGGCGTCAATCATGTACAGACTTGTACTGGTTAAAGCTGATCGCCTTTCTTCTGTTTATAGTGGGTCACTTCATCGAGTCAAATCATCACTGAACCAATCAGAGGGAGGGATATAGCTTTGTCTCCTGTTTAGAAATGCTTGGTGGGCCGCACCAAAATGTTTAATGGGACGCATGCGGGCCGCGAGTTGCTCTTCCCTGTTCTAGCCAAAACCAACTTTAAATACCTATATGTAGGTCTTGGAACCACATATCACAATTGTTCGACGATATAATCTTTTCATTGTTTTCGACTATAAGCATTTTTTTTTGGTCACATCATTCGAATGGATCCAATCAATTGTCGTACCTGTGCGCGAAAGTACGACCAAGAGTACTAAAAAGTGTGTGTGCCAAAAAAATGTAATTTCGAAATCGAAATGTGAAATTTGGAATTGATAAATACATTTCTGAAATCAATCAGAAACTGCAAGAGAGCGAGAGAGAGAGCGCGCTTGTGGTACTATTATTATTATTTGAAAACGATAATTATCATTTTCACAAACAACAGCAAAATTACAAAAAAAAAACCAAAAAACAAAATGAAAAATGGCCTCAACGAGGTGTTGAGGTTGTGGCCATCAATCTTTTTTTTTGTTTTTTTTCGCGCGCGATTTCGATGCCATTCCAGATGGTGATGACATCGTAACGGAACGAGATCAAAATGGAAACCTACCGTTAAAGATCGTTGACCATCCTGATGTTGGTGATGGAATCGATCCGGAACACAATAATGGTTATTATTAATAGTATTAGGATTCGTTTTGGTGGTATCATCACCGCGGTTGTTGGTCGTTTGTTGGCGATAGAAATTCTTTTCTACTTCATTCAATTTAGACAAATGACTATTCATAGCCTTGTTTTCTCTAATACGTACGGCAGACGAATCTATTTCTTCCGTGAGAAATTCGACCTAATGATAATAACCAACGGCCAGGGTTTTTTAAACGAATAAGATGAGAATGGATATTATAAATATTAAGAAAAAAATATGATGATGATAGCTAAAAAGAATGACAAGTAAAGGGGGCAAAATGGACAGGTAAAATGGACACACATACCGTCGAATGCATGGGTTTTGACGGACAATGAACTTTGGCATGCCAAACATCCACTGAAGACACCATGGAGGTTGATGATGGTGGGCATGGTTGTGGTATTTTGTCTTGTTGTTTTCCAAATTTTTCTTTAACATTATCAAATTTAAATTTACGCAATGCTTGAATATAATTTGGGCTCGTGGTGTTGGACGAAGAAGACGATGATGATGGTGTTGCTGTGTTCGATGAAACTGGGCCAATCATTTCATCAATATCCTTACATTGACTAATGAATGCACTGAATTCTTGATGGCATTTTTTTGCGATCAATTTTTTATAATCCTTATGGCCATGACCACCGCCATCATTATTCTTATCGACCGAAGTGGTGGTGGCCACATTAGAATCTTGACAGGATCGATTCGAGCCTGAACCAATGTTGTTGCTTTTGTTTCTTTGATTCAACAACAATGATCCACTTGTTGTCGCTTTCAAGCTTGTCACCTCATTCTCGATGCAGGTGATGGCGTTTTCAATTTCCATCTCTTTCATCAATTGATCTTCATCATCATCATTCTTGACGGAACTTTGTCGTTGTTTCCTTTCTGTGATTTTGTCACCTTTGGTATTATCACCGCCATCATAACCATCAACATCACCATCATCATTTTCCGAGTCTGAAGATCCTTTGAACGAATCACAACTAATCATGGTACGATTTGAATTGGCGCTAGACAATCGAATAGTAAAAGTTGTATTACATTCATCTTCTTCTTCATCTTCTCCATCTTCATCTTCATTATCATCATTTACTTTTTGATCTTCTTCATCTTGCTCGACCTCGGATTCATTGCTACTGGCAATTCTTGATTGACATTCACTGTATTCATCTTGATCATCATCATCATCTTCTTCTTTTTCTTCTTCTTGGTCGTCTTTGTCAACTTCTTCTTCATCGTCGTCTGTTGTTGACATTGATGCTTTGGACAAAGATTTAGACGATCTCGATGATAATGATACTGATGATGAGGATGATGAAGAATGGTAAACATTTCCTACACCATGATGATGGAACAATGATGGCTCCGCCGATGCGCTACGTTGATCCATTGAATCATTGAGCCCAAGCGTATTATTTGTCGTTTTAGACTGCTGTGGTTTTAATTTAATTGTACTTCGGAAATTTTCACAACTTCCTAGGTGCTGTGGATGTCGATGTTCACGATCATCATCATGATCATCACTTTTGACGACGATGGTTGAACACGATCTACATTTACCACAATTGTAATCCGTATCCGAATTATTCGTTGTTAGTTCATTATCATCATCAACAGCATTATTGTTGCCATTAATTCGTTGATGGCGAATCGTGATCTGAGGTGATCGACAACGGCCAACAGCATCGATGCCGTTGATCTTGTCGTTGATAATGTGCATGTTTGATGTGAAAGTAGCAGCAGAATCCGAATTAGCGGTTTTTGCAAGTGGAAGCGGTTTAGAATCACAGACAATGTTGTTGTTGTTGTTGTTAATTTGATTGTTTCCTAATCCAATCACATCAATCAAATCATTAAACAAATTATTACCATTCGAATCGGTTAAATTCTCGGCCAAATGGAAAGAATTTTCTTCAACAACACCGTTTTCACAAGAATTATTCAAACGAGCAACATTTTTGGCATCGACGACCATGGAGGAGGCTTGTTCTCCATTTTCTTCATCGTCGGGGTTTATTATTGTTGCCGCTGCCACAGATGTCTGCTTTTCATTATTATTCATATCATTCGTATTATTATGGTTATGGTTGCAATTCAATGCTGTAGACGATGTACCAAGTTTCGTTGCCATGGTGGTGGTTTTTGATGTTATTCTTGATCTAGATCTTCCATTATCATCATGATTATTATGTTGATTATTATAATTGAATTGTGGCCTAGTGGATGTGATTACAGGTGCCGATGAATGTCGTTGCTGTGATGGATTCTTGCCAGTATTGCACATTTTGTAAGGAAAATTGAATGGAGATGAAGAGAATCTTCCTCTTCCTCCTCCTCCGCTACCAGCAACACCATTATCCTGGTTGATTGTGATCCTATTTGTAGCGGCCTGAATTAGGCCCGAATTTCTTGAATTTGTGGATAGATTATTTGTCGATGATCGCGTTGAAGTAGTACAAGAAGAAGAAGAAGATGGTGATGATGATGAACAGCAAGAAGAAGAGAAGGAATTAGTTTTGGTTGTTGTATCAACGACATCGTTTTGTTGATGATCATATTCTTCGCCTTGGTTGGTGTCACCAACTTCAGTTGTCTGTGTTTGTTGGTGACATTTCTGAATGCCAAAAATATATTTTTTAGGTCGCACCATCACCATTCGTTGAACCACACAAATAGTATTCTCATCTGTATGATCCTCTTTTTCTTCTTCTTCTTGTCCGCTGTTACCACCGTTTTGGTTGCCAGTGTTAAGCGCTGAAGCGTCAACGATTCTCGTTGTTAGTGTTCCGCGAGAAATCAATTCCACTTGTTCATTCAAAACATTAACACCATCAACATTTGAAGCCCTAGGTTGGCCTAAATCATTTTTTTGATCAATCGAAATCATTGAATGATGATTGCTGTTGTTGTTATCGCTGAATCGTTTTGTATCGTTGGTCGTTTTCGTTTCTTTGTTCCGATCTTCACGGTCACGTGATGATGATCTAATAAGTGTTGTTGTTCCGGTTGTTGTCTTCTTCCGGATACAATCCGATACTTTGTTGCATGATTTTGATGATGATATCAATGGAAGTGGTGATGATGATGGTGTTGAGGCTCGTAAATTAGGAGTTCGTGGACCATGTCTCACAAAACGACTAGATCTATTTGGAATATTGAGCGGTGTGAAAGTAACTTTATGTAATTGTGGACGATAGTTAGTGTTGATACTGCTGCCAAGCGATTTTGTGGTCTTTGCGGTAGCGGCTGAGGTGGTCGGATAATGAAGATGATGATTGTTTTGATGTGACATCTTGACACAAGAAGAACAACAGCAAGATTGATTCAACGTTTTGTTCGCATCCTCCATTGAAGCCAGTAACGATGAGGATGAAGACGATTTTGGTTTTATGGTAACCACAGGATGATGATCAGAATTATTGGCCAAACAGTCTTTGACCAAAACATTGGAGACAAGTGATGATAATTTATTGTTCGATGTTGTTGCTGTTGCCTTGGTCGCTTTTGTTCGGTATTTTTTCGCGTCGAAAAAATCCATCCGAGAGTTGTTCGAGGACATTCTGGTTGTTTAGGATGTTGTTGACCACAAGAATTCAGGAAACCTTGAACGGTTTTCGAAAATGACCTGCTGAAGAATGAGAATTTTGGAATTCTGGAATGAGACAAAGGAATTTCCGATTGAAAGAAAAAGAACGCCATCCTACGGCTTCGGAGGCGAAACTATTTACGCGCGTGCGCATTTAGTTTCGTAAAAGCATTTGATAGTTATTTGATATTTTGGCGCCCAATATAGTGTTGTGATTGCATCTGTCCAGAAAAAAAAGACACCTAAATGGATCATCATTGGTCTTGATCTAAATCAAGGATTTAAAAAAAATATAGAACGCGCCTAAGCCATAAATGTTTGGCGCGTGATTTGGAATCCGCTCTCTTAAAGTGCGCATACATATCCGCACTATCTGAGTAGGACATCTATCGAAGGGAGGCCTACAATCCTGAAATCAAGTCGGAAAATCTTGAGCACGAACAACAATTTTGGCGCTCTTTTTTTGCTTGGTTGGATTTTTGGCGCGTTTTTCTTTGTTGCATTATACTATGAGAGCACCTACAGCTATTAAATTATCTATTTAAGATTTAATTTTCGGCTTGCTACAATTTAAATTGAATCAATTACACACACACAAAAGGTAGATTTTAATCAAGAAGACAAAATCCCCGAAGATAAAGCTTGCTTTTTGTGTCCAACAACAACAACAGTAACAATGATTGAAGATTACAAAATCGGTACAATTCGGATCATAAGATCTTAAATTGAAGAGTATTCGATGCGATCTTTTTGGCCACGATTTGTTCCTCTCTTGATTTTTCCTTAAATTTGATTGTATTTTTCGGTTGTTGTTGTTGTTGTTGTTGTTATTCTGGCACGCAAACAACAATCATCATCGCATCTAATCATCATAATCATCATCTAAATCCATAATTCATATTTAGCTGATGCTAATAATAATGTTAATATGATCTACCAGCTATAGAAGAAGCCCAAATGTTCGTGATACTTGAAACGATCGACGACGAGAATATGGAGTCTGCATATAAGTTTGTCCATCGAAACCGAAACTAAATTCAAACCAATATTTTTTTTTCATTAACATTTTGGCGTCCATTGGCCTGGCCATAATTGATCGATTGGCGCGAATATGTTTGGATGGCCAGCAGACAAAAACGAACACACACATCGTTGGTAAAAATCAAAGTTCTTGTTCTGAATAAAAAAAAATTGATGTTCGCAATCAACTTCAGGAGCATCCATCTTTACCATCTCTACCTAAATATCTCTCTCTCTCTCCCTTTCGAATAGCTATGTGTGCGTTCCTCGTTTCCACATATATTCCTTTCATCTTCATCGTCTTCATTATAATCGTTGTTGTTGGCACTGGTTTTCTTGGGCCGTGCCACCAATAAAACAATCAAATCAAATTTGAAAGCATTCAACCAACAATGAAATAGGGGAAAGAATGAGAGAGTGAAATAGAATGCCATTCGATTGCATACATCAGGGGTGAGCAAACCGCTGCCTGTGGGACGCCCATCAAGCATTTCTGAACTGGAGACAAAGCTATATTTCTCTCTCTGATTGGTCCAGTTCAGCGATCAGCTTTAACCAGTACAAGTCTGGGCATGTTTGACGCCTACAAGACCGTTTTCCCCTTTGATTTGTTCATTGTGGTGATTTGACCTGATGACGAGACACACTATAAACCGATGGAAAGCAATCAGCTTTAGCCAGCACTTGTCTGTGCATGTTTGACGCCTACAAGACCGTTTTCCCTTTTGATTGGTTCATTGTGGTGATTGGACCTGATGACGAGACCCACTATAAACCGATGGAAAGCGATCAGCTTTAGCCAGTACAAGTCTGTGCATGTTTGACGCCTACAAGACCGTTTTCCCCTCTGATTGGTTGGTAGGTATACTATAGATTCTACACTGCTTTATGTGCGGCCTCCCAAAAAATTTTAAAATTTAAATTGACCTGTTGATTGAAAAGTTTGCTCACCCCTGGCATACATCATGGCACATCATTTGCTGGACAAGCCTTTAAAAAATGGGAATGGATCGGAAACCATGCAAAATATGAATATAAATTACCGGTTTTTTCTTCAAATTAGCACGAAATAGATCAACAGTTTAATAAAACAGAGCACAGGAGAAAAATTAAGATCACAAAAGCGTTCAGAATTCGGTGAAACAATCTTCTTCGATCGGATTCTGGCGAATACAATGATGATGGTGATCGTCTGAAGAAGTTAAACGAAAACATTCCACAAAGGAGAGAAATGGTTGGAAACAAAACACCCAGCCAATCATCCAACCACCAACGCTCGCAAAATATGCAACCAACTGATCCCAAAAATATAATTCGAAGACAACGAAGACGACGAAGACGATGACAACAACCGCCCCAGACGAATCAAGAAAATAAAAGAAGAAAAATCTGCAAATTTGCAACTACGCCAGCGCCCAGAACACAACGCGAGACAGAGGGGAGAGAATATGTTTGTTTGGAAACTATTCCTAGAATTGTTTTGAAACAAAACAAAACTAAACTTTGAAGAAGATGCCAAAGTTTGAGAGCAAAAGTGTTTTTTTATGATCATTCTACCATTCAATTCCTTGTTTTGTATTGTTGTTTCGTTCGGAAGCTCGATAGTTTGGGAGCACGCTCTGAAAAGGGGTTGTTGCATCTTTCCCATTTTCTTCTTCTTGTTGTTGTTGTTGTTGTTTTGGATGCCAAGAAAACCCACATCTTGCTCGTTCTTGAAAAAAAAGAACGTAAAACAAATTAATTGCCAGCACTTCTTGTAGAAACTTTCTCTTTTTCTTCTTCTGCTCATTCTTTGTCGGTTTATTCACCGACGCTATTCCTCAACGCTTGATGACAGAAGGAAATTAAGGTCGTCCGTCAATGTTTGATGATTACACAACCAAGGAAGTGGAAAAACTACGCGCGAGAATCTGCTACACCGCCGCGACAAAAGTTGATTCAACTTTTTTCCTCCACTTCGGATTCTTCGATTTGGCTACTGAATCCATCATCATATATCATTATGACATGATTATGCTGTAATTTAGTTATTAATTATTAGCAGTATCAAATATTTTTCATTTCATATAGCTTAGAAATGATTTTTTCATTGGTTAATAATTATGCATGAAAAATCCTTCATGCACACACAAAGCGTTTTATCGTGTGTGCATGATAATGCTTCAATGATCCCTGCGCACAGCTTTAAAGCGGCATCGGCAGCATTGGCTTTTAAGGGAGACCGATTTCCCTTAAATTTTCGGAAACTAATACTTTATCCTTATTTCCTGCTGAATTTTGTCTGGTTGGTTGGTGTCCCAAAAAATCAGTCACCGTCACCTTTGAGTGATGTTTGAATTTTTTTTTGAGACCCAAAACACGAAACAGTATCTTTTCTAAAACCTTTTTCTGCTTCAGACGCCATCAACGATGTAGTTTGATCTGCTTTATTTCCCGACCATCTTTTCTGGTCTGTTCAACGTGCTTGCAATGATTCAATCATATTCTTATATTTCACCGTAATTTTTCTAAAAGAAACTAAATTTAGAGCTACCACACCAAGCGGATCATAATTTTCAAATCGAGTGCCAACAATTCCAACACTGTCGATTCATTCACACATTTTATCCCGTAAAAGAAACATGATGAACATCATACACAAATCATTTCGGAATTCATTCTGAGAGAAATCAACGAATTCTTCTTTTACAACGAAACTCTTTAATATTATTTGATTTGATTTAAAAGCAACAAAAAAAAGAATGTACAACAATCATCATCTTGGATTTTGGCCGTTGTGGGGTTAGACCGAGAAAAATATTTACACAAAGTGTTTCAAACATGTTGCTATGCTCCAGATTCTTTTATTGCGCACTAAATTATCGCTCTAAATCTTGTTGCGGTAATTCGAATCACACGATCCATTTAAGATGTCCGATTTGGAGTGTCATTTTTGGCCATGGCCACATCTGCTTCATGGCTTATCAGTACGGATTCCTCGAAAACCAAAGATAATAACCTAAATTGATTGAGCAATTTATGTACAATTTTCGTTTGTTGTCATTCATTCATCTTTCGATTCTAACTCGTGGTTGAAGAGACTAGAGACGAAAAAAAGATAGAAAGCAATCTATGCGTGGGAAACATTTTGGCAAATTTCCACCACCGGCAGGCATCCGAACCGACGACCAACACCAGCCAATGGAACAACAGAGGCAATCTTTCAAATCTCTCTTCCGACATACTCGCTGTTGTCTTTAATCTTTTCGTTTTGAAGAAAATCATCAACGAGATTCAGTTTTTCGAAGAGAACCAAAGACGAATCATTGATGATGATGATCATGATGATCATCATTATTATTATTATTATTATAATCAGATTCATATGTTTGATTTACGAATGGTACCAGATCTGCACCGCAGTAGACATCTTAAAATGGACAAACATGATCTTCTTTGACGATGTTTAAATAAGATTAATGCCACAAAGAGGAAAAATACTATTGTGATCAACATAAAAAATTTATAGTGGCCAACATTGCTTGAATGGCTCTTTTCATCAACAATCTGATCCGGATAGGTGTTCGGAAACAATTGATTTCCGCCAATCAATTGGGATATTTTCGAATCAGGCCAATCATTTTTAATTTTTGATTTTTTCACTAAATTCAAATTCTCTGAAACACTGATGCTATCATCCATTGCTACTTCAACTGCTTGATTCATGACAGATGATTCGAATATCTTATAATCCTCTATGCTCAATGATAGTAATAATTTTGATGATTTATGTAAATCACTCTCCACCACAGACAGGTTGATCATTTCTGGTCTCTCGTAGACTAAATCCAAACATTTTGGCTGAGAGATATACCTCAATGATGGTTGTTGTTCAATGATAACTTTTGAATATTTCCATAATTGACTCCCTTCGAATCGTTTTGGTTTCACCCATTTTTGTTGTGTGGTCAAATTGAACTTGTTCATGATGAATTTTTCAATATGTGTTCGGATTTTTCCTTCTTGCTGTTGATTGCTCTCTTGTTCGATGAATGTTGGTATCTGTCCAGTGGTGGTGAACTGTAACAATGCATCCAGCATCCAAAAACAATCAATTTGCAAGTGAGCTTGATCCAAACAATTCGAATCACCATACACTGAAAGTCTACCCTGTTTTTTGAACGTTACATCCTCTTCCGTTTGTTTATTTCCATTGTACAATCCCAGAATGGTTGCTTTTTCCGTTTTAAATAGTGTTTTCTTGCCGCTCAATATTTCCATAGCTTGATTGTTTAGTTTTTTATGCAAACCAATAAAATTTTCCTCCGGATATTCAACAATGCTGGTTCCCGATGCATAATACATATCATGGGATCCTATTTTGAAGCTGCCCTCATAGATAACATCACCTAAAACTATGTTCCATGGTGAAAGCAAATCATTCAATGCTGGCACATTGGAACCACCTGTTAGTGGTAGCCACCATTGACGTGTGTTCTCATCAAAAAACTTCACCTTTTGCATGACGGTCACATTATACCAATCGGCGAATATGATTATGGACAAACCATTTTTAAAATCTTCATAAAGTTTTCTGATCTCTTCCGGGAAAAATTCCTCTTCCGGATCCACCAACAGTAAAGTACCGTATTGTTGAGCATCGAAACAAGTGAATGGTTGGCCCAATACATCAACATAATAGCCGTTTGAGCGAAGATGCCGATACATCTCTCTGAAATTTGTGTGAATATGATCTGCATTCCAATCCAAAGGATCATCTTTAACCTTCAGATCATCTCTGGGGAAATATCCTGGTGGATAACGTAGATTATGATATTGATCCCAGAGAATTCGTTTGTTTCGCGGTGGTGTCGGAATGATTTTCACTTTGATTGGGAAAATCAAATCACTTCTAGTCGAGTTAGCGTATTCATCTTCGGAGGGCGATTCAACCGTCAGTGAAATGTGTCCTTGTGCTACACCTTCCCAATCTTGGGCAGATGATGCTACGGACAGGTGCAAAGCCATCCAACCGGACCATGGCCACAAAACTTCTGAATAGGAAATGGCAACATTCAAATGTTCACCATTATGACCATTACCGTAAGGATGCCATTTTGGCCGATCGACAATGAATCCAGTGACAGACATACCATTCAATACTGTCACATTGACAATGGCTGCCATCGCACCATAATACAATGGTTGGCTACAATAAGGCCACATATATGGACATTCAGTAAAATCAATATAACTTGGAAACAATGTTGCCTGTGGTTTGTATGCTTTCAACAATTGATAAGCTCGAACAAGATTTAATTTTCCCGCGCCTTGTTCAAAAATCGGAGCATTAGGCAAACGTTGAGCGGATGCTATCAATGCTTGTTTCATGCTGAGCGGATTGATCAAGTTTCCCATAGGTAGAACACCGCTCATCACCAAAGCTATTGCACCTGCTACTACTGGTGATGCAACGGATGTTCCCGATAGAACTCTGCAACCACCATTGATGTTGGATCCGCGCACAAAGGCTCCATAAGTGACTAGGTCCGGTTTGACTCGGCCATAGCCTTGAGGTAGTTCCCATGTGGTCATACCACGTGATGAGAATGGTGCTATTTGATCATCGAAATCTATTCCGCCCACACCGATCACATCCATTTGATCAGCTGGATTATTCAACGTACCATACAATGGACCATCGTTTCCAATGGCCGAAACCATGATCACATTGTTGGCAGTTAATTCCCAAACTTTATCCACAAAAGGTCGATCCATGAAATCCGGTCCACCTATGCTAAGATTGAGTACGTTGATTTTTCTCAAAATGGCATAGTTGAAAGCGTCCAAAAACCAAGATGTATAGGAAACTTGATTATGGGTAAACACCCTGTAAATATGAAGCTCTGCATCAGGCGCCAAACCTAAACACTCTTGGGAACTAGCAATAACTCCGGCCACAAATGTACCATGGCCCAGTTTATCGTCCAATGTTTTCTCATTGGTCCAATTGGTTCGTTCTTTGATGTTTTTGAAATGTTTATGCTTGCTGGAAAGACCAGTATCGAAAATGGCCACCTTGACGCCACTTCCGGTAATACCGATTTTCCACAAAGTTTCCGCCTGCAGAGCATCGGTGATTTGTCTTGGTATTGCACTTAGTAAATGTCTTCGAGTATCACGAATGGGCTGATTTGTATCTTCAAAACTAAATGATGATTTGAATCGGAATGATCGGTCGGATTGATGATTGCTGGTTCGATTAATAAATTTAAGATTTCTAACGATCATTCGTTGAGGTGAAACATATTTTACATTTGGATGTTCTTGGATAACATTGATCAAAATCTGGGATGAGATCGGCATCGAAGTTAAATGAATCACATCGAAATCGCTTGGATATTCACTCGCGGAATTGGTTCGGTTCAATATAAACAGATCACCATCGGATATGTTTGTTCCATGTCTGATTTGGAGCTTTTTGAGCGATTTTTTCAGGAAATTCATCCGGCTGGAAGCTTTATAAAAATTTTTGAATTTGACGATGAATTCTGAGAAGGCAACCAAAAACTGTTGATAACAGATGAACTGCAGAATATTCTGTGAAAACCTACCATTCTTGATGATATCGCTTTTGAAGCTAGTTTCAATACCGTTCAAATATGGTGAAAGACTAAAATCATTATCACAGACGGAATGGTTCAAATCCAGTAATGAATAATGGAAATAATTTAGCAAAATAAAAACAATGGCAACTATCCGTTTTAATATGGCCACATTTTCGAAAATCATCATATTAACAATTTCGGCAAAACATTTAATTTGATAATTTTGCTACGCAAATAATATACCATTTTCGATAGGTTCCAATTATTCTGAGGACATTGGTATCCTGGAAATCCAGAATTTTAGACACGTGACTCGAAAAAAAACAAACTTAACTTTCAACGTATTAATTTTTCTCTAACAAATGCAAGAGTATACAACAAAATTAGAATTGTGTGTACATTGCTTATGGTCGATGAAAAATTTCAAATTTGCTCGTTTCTAAGATAATTACCACCAAAATGGTGTTATAAAAAAAATTTCACGCTTGACATAATTATTTCGCGTTTGCACTTGGTTTCCTGACATGAAGTCTAATGTCCACATCCGTTCAGGTGACCATGAAATTAAATCAAATCAAATCATGAAATATGCTTTATTTCCAAGTTTTTTTCTCCATTCCATAATCAGCGCTGAGCAGGTGTGTTCATAATTTCGACGTTGATTTCGCCAACGAACATGCATTGGCCGGAGAACCCAACCATTTGGATCACCAGAACATTGATTGTTTGTTTGATTATTTGGTCCGCAAAATTGACCCAACAAACCGATTTGCCAACATTCGAAGATTTGGATATAAATGATGATTTTTCCGTTGATAATGTTGATTTTGGAGATGGTGCAAATGTCCTGCAACCTGCTACATCCTTAGCCGGAGTTGGATCCATCCTAAAAGCAGTGGCTTTGATTCGTGGACCTCAAGCCCATGGAATCGTACGTTTTGTTCAAATTGGAATGGGACCAACATTAGTATCTGGTGTTGTGGCTGGTCTACATCCATTTTCATTGCATGGTATCCATGTTCATGAATATAGAGTGGTTGGTGGCGATTGTGAAAGCGCCGGAGAACATTACAATCCTACCAGACAAACACACGGATCACCAGATTCGTTGGTGTCTCATGTTGGTGATCTTGGTAATCTTCATGCAGACGGACTGGGAGTTAGCCGATTCCATGTGTCTAGTTCGAAAATATCCTTAAAAGGTAAATTCAGCGTCATCGAACGTGGCTTGGTCGTACATCAACGACCAGATGATCTGGGAATGGGCTATAATCGTGAAAGTCTTAAAAGTGGCAATTCTGGTGGCCGTATCGGTTGTGGTACCATAAAATTTGTTAGCATTGGATGAATGACAATGTGAACAATGGCACAAAGTGCCAAAATGCCACAAAATTCTACGCATAATCATTTGGATGATGACGATTATACGTGTGCGTAGATGTATTCCGGTGAAAGTAATTATATTTTTTTGTATGAATATCCATATTCCCTCCGCTCGCCGCCTTCAATCTAATAAACACAAAAAAAAGTTAAATTTAGCCTTTTTATTTTGAACTGTAGAATGATCATTAAAGTTATGATGGCATCTTAATTTTTCGTTCAAGTCTAGCCCAACTTTTAACTTACCATAAGAAGAATTTATTTGTCGCGTTTAGATTAAATATTAAATTACTTTCTGTTTGAAACAAAAAACTACGACCTTCATGGTTGTTATTATACAATTTTTGGCGTTGGCTGCTCTGCTCTGTTGTCAAGTTGAGATTGATGCGTGGGATCCTGACAGCATCTCACCAAATCACCATGGTCATTCTTCCATTTTGAAGAATCTACACTTGAATTTCAATCGTTTTTTGTGATTGTTGTTGTCGTTTGCTAAGTTAATAATTTCAAAGTAAAATCATTTTTTCGGGTTCTGGTTTTGCTTTGTTGTTGTTTTTCTGGCTGATCGTCTGTTTTTTGGCCAATCTGATTCATAAACAACGTGCAACAACATTATTGTGCTTTTGTTGTATTTTTTGATTTTCCCCAAGTGTATGTCATCGCTTTCTTGAAAATGATTGACAGTTAATCACCGATTTTCAGACATTGCAAGTATAGATTTGGTTTAAAACCAGCATCAAGCAGTGATCTTCAAGTTTTACAATGAGTCATTTTTCAGTTGTTTTGATGCCTTAATACTTGCTGTTAGTATGCCTTCTAATAACGGTTACCAACCTCTAATTTCAAATCAATCATCATCATCATCATCATCGTGTTCTTCATCAAATCCCATCCATAAGCCTCTATTTGTTGATGATATTTGTTCAGATGGTACTACACCAGCACCTTTAATCAAAATTGGTGACAAAGTTGTATGGCTTAGTGATAATGGTCCAGAATATGGTGTGGTAAAATGGCTTGGAAAATTACCCAACGTTAGTGATGATTGGATGGCCGGTGTGGATTTCGTAAATCCCATCGGATCCGGTACTGGGATCTATAATGATATTGCTTTGTTTCAAACCAAACTAAATCACGCTTCTTTGGTGCCCATTCTTGGTTTGATACGTGCTTGTGATTATGAAGGAAAGGATTTGAATATTGATACGGCCGCTAATTTTGTTTTGGTACCACCTTTGAAGCCGAAAAGAAGCAAAAAACTTGAAACAGCCAAATTTTATGTCGATGCTAATCATAAATCATCGTCATGTACTCAAAATGAAACAAAAACAAATGATAAAATTATCGCAGATTGCTATGCAACCATCGACAAAATCTCAAACGATTTGGCTGATTGTCGCTTGATTGGTAAAGAAAAAAAAGAAAATACCTCAGATCAAAGCCCTTCAAAAAGTAAGTTAACGAATGTTTTCAAAGTTTGTTTTTCATTATTTCTGATTTGTATTTCTTGTTTTTGATAAATCAAAGTAAGTGAAAGTTCCAGAATTAAAAGCCAATCAATCAACCTGAAAGAAGATAATTCCTTCAACGAACCCCTTCATCCAGTGATCAACTACACCAGTCCTAAAATGGCGAATGGCTTGATTTTAAATGAAAATCGTTCTTGTGTAAATAATGATCCAAAAAAAGAAGACAGCTCTTCAAATGATGATCTGTTCGAGCTGGGATCCGTGGTTGAAGTTCATATCAATTCCAGATCATACCATGGTGTAATTAGATGGTTAGGTTTTCTTAAAAATGAATCGGATTTCAAGATTGATTCGATAAGAAAATCAGCCAAACATTTCAAGAATGTTGTTGCCGGAATCGAATTAGAAGATGAAATAGCTGGCCTATCAGATGGCACGCTAAATGGCCGACGATATTTTTTCTGTCCAGTGAACAAAGCTTATTTTGTTTCATTAGATGAATGTTCAAAAGATAGCCGTTTCTGTCGCTCAAACAGTTTAAGAGGAAATGAAGTTCATTCCGATCAAAGAAAACAAGATTCTAGTCTTTTCGGTTCAATCGATTGTCCTACGGTTTTGGGTGATGTTCCTCCATTGAATTCAAAAGATTTAGTGCGGCTATGCGGCAAAAATCGCGGCATTCAAGGCCATCATAATTCTTGTTATTTAGATGCAACATTGTTCGCCATGTTTGCTTTTACCACTATTTTCGAGAGCTTATTGAATCGGCCAAAAAGACCGGATGACATACCGGAATATAATGAAGTGCAGCGTATACTCAAAGAAGAGATCGTAAATCCCTTGAGATCCAATCTTTATGTTAGGGCAGATCGTGTGATGCATCTTCGTCAATTGCTAGAAAAAATAAGCTCAATGCGTGGTTTGACCAGTGAGGAAAAAGATCCAGAAGAATTTATCAATTTATTACTGAACGAAATTCTTAAAACGGATCCATTTTTAAAATTGAGTTCCGGTCTAGAATCGTTATTTTATCAGTTGTTTGTGGAGAAAGATGAAAATCTTCACTTGCCAAATGTTCAACAATTATTTGATCAATCATTTCTTGTGTCCGATATAAAATTTCGTGAAGTACCATCCTGTTTGATCATACAGATGCCACGTTTTGGACGTGATTTTAAAATGTATTCCAAAATAATACCCAGTATTTCTTTGGACATAACCAATGTATTGGACAATTCTCCTCGTGAATGTATTGTATGTGGTCTTTTGGCCGAAGTTGAATGCAAAGAATGTTTTGGAAAATTCGGCGATGGCCTTGATTCCATAGCATTCTGTACAATTTGCTTGGACAAAACGCATAGCACGCATCGGAAAAGGGTTAAACACAAGATCACTGGGTTGAAAGTACCGCCTGAGTTTGCAATGTTACAGAATCATACCAACATACCAAGAGTTAGGATGGAATTGTTTGCTGTACTGTGTATTGAAACCAGGTTTGTATATTTAATGTGTGTGTGTGTGTGTGTGTGTGTTTTTTTTTATTCAAATTTAAATGATTTGATATATTGTCTTTTCTTTTGTTAATGTTTCATTTTGCCCCCTTTTCCATTTTACCAAAGTCACTATGTATCTTTTGTGAAATGCGGTACTGAACATGATAGTCCTTGGTGTTTCTTTGACAGTATGGCAGATAGAAAAGGTTGGTTGGTTGGTATTATTTTAGTTGGCACTCAAATGATAAATGATGATTGTTTTGTTTATGTGGCAGGTGAACAAAATGGCTACAATATACCCGAAATTGTAGCCTTTTCGGATTTTAAGTATGTACTATTTTGTTGTTGGACAAAAACATATTTGTTTGACCTTTTTTCCTTTTGTGTTTGCTTGTCTGTGGTTGCCGAAAAAATAGATGGTGGCTAAGCAAAGAAGGCTATAATCATTTGATTAACAATCGTGATGAAAAATTGATTCCAGAATTACCCAGGAGATTATTGTCCGACGCTTATATCTGTTTCTATTCGTCCGAAGTATTGCGTTATCGTTGAAAAATGAATCCGTTGGCGGTGTTTTTTTTTGTTCCTGGTTTCACCTTAAATTCTCCACTAACCATTGTGCAATTTTGTTCAATTTTACAGATTATCGATTATTGATTATATTTTAAACTTTGTTGTTCTATAGTTTTTCTCTTTTTTGACCTTTTCTTGATTTGGTGCAGCTTTGGGAATAAATATTTTTGTTCGATAAAAACCATAAAATATTTTGTATTCCAAAAAGAATAAAGTTTTTGTTTTTATTATGATTATCTCAGATTAAGTATACAATTCTCTAAGAGAACAAGAGTAAATGAATTTTTGTCAGATTTACATTCAGTTTCGTCAATTTAGGCGTTAATGATTCTCGCGTGCTATCCAACAAAATTAAAAATGATGATTATTTGGATTTAGGTGCTTAACATGAAAGAGGTATAATTTTTGAGAATCTAAGAATATTCTCCAGAATCAATAAGAGGATTCTGCACAAACGTTGTGAATGTGAAAAAAATGATCGAAATTATGGTCACATTATCAGGTAGAGAGATATAGTTACTACAATTACTGCTACTATTATGTGTGAAAATCAAAGTTGAAGAAGAATCGTACGATGGCAACCTGAGATCATTAATTTTTACAATGATAAATTATATTTTTCCATGAAAATGGAAATGTTTCACGTTAGTTGGTTCAAGTCAAGTCCGGGGACATGGGTATATGATAAATTGCCTTCAAATTTAAGCCATATTCATTCGCCAACGAGCATCATTACTTTTATTGGATTGCATCAAATGGCCAATCAATTTTCAAACCAATTCAAGATCGAACGACGTGAAACCAGAAGTGTAGCTAGTATCATCCATATCCTCTGGTTGTGCATCGTCTTTTCTATAAAATGCAGAATTATAAAGGAAATCAGTCGGAATTATTTTTGAGAATAAAAACTTTAGATTCAAACAACAATACCGGACAGCTCGATAAGTGAAGAATACGATTCTTTTAAGCTTCTTTGAATAGAAAAAATAATAATAAGCCCATATGGAATTCTCATCCCAAGGATCGAAATTAGAGTCCGAATTGAAACTGCATCGGTAATACGATAGAAAAATCAAATTACAAACACGGCCAATACTCTTGATGAATACTAACCGATATATTTCACAATCTGAAAGATTTATATGACTATCAATTGCAGACCAAAGCTGTGATTTGACTTCATTGTATTCTTGTCTGGCCGATGAACTAAAAAAGGTTGAATCAACGGCATCCATAACATTCTAGAAAAAAATAATTGAAAAATTTTGATAAAAAGAAATTCGTTTTTGATAATTAATTATTTTATTCTTGAACACAAGAAGCCCCGAGAAAAGAATTATCATTATTTTTTTTCGGCAACCATAATTAATTGATTTTTTTTGTAAAATTTTTTTTGTATCCCGACAAAGTTGGGTCAAGTTGTTATTGTTGTTTGGGAGCGATGGATTTTTTTGGAGCCGCGGCTGCAGAAAAAAAATCCAACTCACACAATGCCCAGTGACATGCACCATTCTGGCCGCGGAAAAATCCCTTAAGTGATGTGCATAAGATTAACGATCAGCCCGCCTCTAGACAAGACTTTTGGTCTGTCGTACCAAATGATAATAATTGATAATCGGATGCTTGGCGTGCTGGAATTTTTGCATTATTTCTTTATCTGGCAATCGGTTCTTTTGTTGGCTCTATTGTTTGTCGATCTGAATTGATGTGTCTGGAAGCTTCGAAAGCGTCAAAAAAAAGTTACAGATTGCATAAATATCTAGAAAAGGAGCGTTCTGGTTCTGGTTTTCCATAAATTCAATTCTGGTAATATTCTTTTACTCTTTTCTTTCATTCCAAAGATAAAAACAAAGAAACTAGAATGAATGAATATGTGTTACAATAATGATAAATGAATCAATGAAGTGTGCATGCCACACCATCAAGCGTCAAACTACTAGTATATTTGGCGCGAATATGAGCCAATTTGGCCTAATGAAATTGGTTTGATCTGGCCTCTCTAATACTCTTTCGGATGGCTGGTTGATAGTCAGCCAGTAATGAAAGCCAATTTCATAATGATTATTACCATTTGTAAGACAAAATACAGAAAGTTTCAGAATGAAGCCAGAGTTACATCTTCTCAAAAATAAGACGCTTTGAGAAAAAACCTTAAATTAGATTCTCAAGCAGCGTAGGTTTCAATAAATCTTAGGATCCATATTTGAAATTGAATGCCAACACACTTGGAATCATTCTTAAATTTTTTCCTGGAGGATCAACCAGAATTCTATTTTCCAGACACTTATTCGCTGTTGTTTTTGCCACTCCCTATAATTTTTTCAAATATCTTTTCAACTAAACACTTTTACTGTCTTTGGATGATGATGAAAATAATAAAAATGAAAAACTCCAAATCAACAACAACGATAGCCAACAATAGAAATTCCAGCAAGCGAACAGGAACAAAAGTAATTAATTTCGGAAAGTGTAAAGGCATCTATCCACATCCACAGAATTTGATTCTTGATTCTCAATTCTTCTTCGTTTTCCCCAGTCTCCACTTTTCTTTTTTCCAAACAGCGAGAAATGGAAAGTAAAGTTCCCAAGTGTGTACACTTGGCCCAAGTACAGGTCAAGTATAGTGTATTGTCTGGGTCTGTGTGTGCGTGTGCAATGGACCGCCAATAAGATCTCAAACCAAAAGAATAAAGTGTGGTGTCCAACGAAATTGAAGGGAACCCCTGAATCTTTCCCGTTTACAATGAGATCTCTATTTCGCTCTATCTGGATCGATAATTAAATTGACAAAAACAACAAAAACTACTAGGACTTGAACAAACACGATTCAATATCGTTCTGCTGCTGTAAGCCTACAGGATGTGCCAACATACCATCTCGGATGTTAATAAAACGATCATTAGCTCTAGAAGATAGACCCACAAGACAACAACAAAATTTCAAACAAATATACAAAAAATAACCAAAAAACGACCAAAAAACTATTTCGCAGGTGATATCCGAATCTAATGATATTTTAACACATGATTTCATAATAATAAAGATAAATGTCTTTCGAGAAAATTTGGTGTTGATGATCAGTGGGTGGCGCTGTGGCTCCCTGGCGATGATCCAAAAAGAATCACCCTGTATATGTGCATTACCCACATCAATACCGCTCGGGTTGCAGAGTTCGGTTTGGTTCAGTGCAACTCTAATAAATATAGATTGGATTCCAAAGATGCCAAAACTGTACGAGGGACTGAATTTTGCACAAGCATTCTACAAACACCTGCATTAACAACTAGCAATGATTTAACAAAAGGGGTTAGGATTGTATAAATAATTCAACAACGCGCTGGACAACTAATTCAATCACTGGACTGCCACCGGAATCCTCGGTTCGGGACTAATTATCATGAATTAGGTTGGCAATGGCAAAAAAAAGAGAGACAAAATTTACCTTGACATTTGGTTCACGGCTAAATTCTTCTCCACGGCAATTGCTAAAATCATAATCCGGGTTGAACGATGCATTCAAGGTGGCTATCAAATAAAATAATGTCTTTCTGCTAATCGTACAGCATTGTTGGAACTCTTCCGGTATGGATTCATCTCTAGGAATTTGCAGAAAAAAAGAAACAAAATGTTTGAATTGAGAAAAAA
This sequence comes from Amerodectes protonotaria, assembly GCA_025882695.1. Lineage (NCBI taxonomy): Eukaryota > Metazoa > Arthropoda > Arachnida > Sarcoptiformes > Proctophyllodidae > Amerodectes > Amerodectes protonotaria. The sequence goes on from JAOZJS010000009.1 coordinate 154,548, forward strand.
AATGAAAAGTCAATCATGAAACGATGAATAGGATTGACCGCCCATCGAACGCTAGCAAGCTGCTATAGTAAGCATTTAGTCGTGGAGAGATGGGAGGGGAATACCACTATAAAGCACTGTAAAGCACTAAAAAGAGTTATAACACTCTTGTTAATTACAAATTGTATGCATGTAAAAAGAGGCTGTCCTTGGCTGGACATTGTTCAGCCAATCACAACAGCAATACAATTTTTACACTGAGATTGTTACACATTCAAAAATGCCAAAAAAAATTCGAATTCATGCCACGTCCTCCCAATCAATCTTTTTTTACGACAAGTTTTTGATTTTGTTGTTATGTCCAATCTTCGGGTTAATTTTAACTATTTGGATTATCAGCTTTTTCGAAGCTCAAATGATCAAGATTAATTTGATGGATCAACAGTAGTATTGATTCCTCAAATCTAAGAAAATCGAATGAGGGCTTTCTCGTCTATCAACAATTCCGTTGCTGGGTGGCATTTGGCAAGTCCCAAAAAATCAAAAGTAGACTTGGTTTATCATCATTTGATACATTAAGCTCACCTGCTGTTGAAAGAACTGGATTCTGGTGGTGATAATGTCTGCATATCATTGGGACTTAGCCCATCAGCCGCATTCATTAATTTGAACAAACGTTTCTCGCTGGCCACTAGTTTGCACGAATAACTTTCCAATCTAGATTGGTTCACAGAAATTTCGGATTTAATGCAAGCATGATAGAACATTAATCTAACTGGATTTAATTTTAACCAGCTTTCAAGAGCAATACCTGCCAGTAATTTGATAAACGCCAGCATCGAAATTCAGCGCTGAATTGAGGGCTTCAAACAGTGAATGTTCCAAAAACTTCATTTTTTGTTTTAAATCGACGAATGAAGTTTTGTTGACGCAGAGAATCGGTTTTTGATCTTAACAGAAAGTTTCAATAACAGTGAAGATATCAAAATTTTATTTTTGGACATTTAAAATGACCAACAACAGTTTTTATGGACACTTTTAGGATGAATTCGAATACATCTTCGTTTTTTTCTAAAATTAGTTTTTTGTGGAAAATTGAAGCATGAATTCGAAATCGAATGTGAGATTAATGAAACGGATGGATCAAAATCTTGAACAAAGATCATTGGTTCGAAAGGAATCGGCCGATGGTGACCACCACTAAAAGATATTTGACAATTTTGGCGATTTTTTTTTGGTGGTTGTTTTGGATTGCAAACAAAGCAAATGATTGTAGTTGTCAAAGTGATCAAAGAGGAGAAAAAGGGCGCACCATCAAACTTTTTGGTTGGGAATCAAAATCAATAATCCCCAAACAGAGTGACAACCAAAACGTTTTTGGAATTCTCAATCAGAACACTGACAAAAGATCGTCACAAAGGTGTGATTACCGAAAAAAAAGAATAGAATCTTTCAGAATGACATTAAAAATTTAGCATACAGCGGTTTGCGTCAAAATCACTCGGAAAAAAGAGTGGTAGCATAGAGCGACAAACGATTTGATGGAAAACCTGTGCTTGAGCTAAAAAAGAACGGATCAAAAACATACATAATTAGAAATGATAATCAAAGAAAAGGCGCTAGATTTGATGATAATAATACCTCGAGGAAAGACTCTTTTACGAAGATCTCTTGGCAATCAGTCGTTGATGCAAAAGATTGAAGGACATCAACAAAATACATCAAAAGTTGCAGCAGATACTTTCGAGGACACAACACCGTACATCAAAAGGAGGATGATGCTCAGTTGCACAACTCAATACAATATAAAATAGAAAAGGGGGAGATTTCAAGGAGAGAACAAAACTTACAACAGCCAATAATATGGGGTGATATGATGAGAAAGGTTCCGCCTTTTTTCTCTGATCACACCATTGTTGTTATTGCTGATGTTGTCGTTGTCTGCTATTGTTTGTTGTTGTAGCTGTTGCCAAGCGCTTAAAGAGAAAGTTTCCAAGCAAATTTTTTATCAATTTCAAGAAAAGTCTTTCGGGAAAATTTCAATTGGCGCGCATCTCGCTCTTTGTTCTTTGTCTGCGATCAGAATATTCTTATTCTTTGTTCGAATGTTTGTAATTATGTGAATGTTGGTGATCAATAACATTATTGTTGTCGTAGAAAAATTGGCTCGTTCAATCAATTCATCAATCATGAGATGATTAATCATTGATTATTAGCCAAAGAAGACTATACAGTATATTCTAATTGGTGTCGTTGGATTCCCGCCGTTTTCAATGTAAGTTTCTAGTTTTTTCTTATCTCAAAGAATTTCCTGCGTCTATGGTGATCAATGTGATTATTTAATCACATTTGGTTGTTTTCAATTTATCATTCCTTGGACATCTTGATTGTACTCCAAGTTCTTTATTTTTTGTTTCATGCATATCATCTTACTACTTAATTAAGAGATCTAGGATATCGTTTGTTTGTTTGTATGAGAATATTCTTGTTGTGTTTAGGTGTTGGGACAAGCTAAAATCATTTGTCCAAACCATTGATCACTGCAATGTGAACGCCAAGATGTGAAACAATCTTGGTGGCTAAGCCAACAGAATCTTAGCCAATTTTATAACTTGTTTCGATCCTATGTGTGCGTATGTGCTGTGCGTATGTGCCTTTATGTGTTTAGATCAGTCAACTTGAGAATAACAACAATTTCGGAAACAAACAGTGTTAAAACTGCATTCTGCAAAAAAAAAGATCATCATCAAAGCAAACGAGATACGACCAGAATCCGACAGATCGCTGATCGCTGTGCGTGCGGATAAGAAAGGGTGAATCTTCGTGTTTTTTTAATAGAAAATCCAAATTGAAAAATAAGTACTAAAGCCAATAAACCAAGAGATTCTCTTCATTCTGACAAAACTATAACTAGAATGAGAGAAACGAAGATGAAATAAACGAATGAACAGACAAACAACATAACGACAGCCGTAAAAGATGAGAGGATCCCTCAAACAAAATCTCACAACAAGAAACAACATTTTATTTCTTGGCATGTTGGAATAATAACAACATTACCGTAATATGTTGTTGGATGAAAGGATGGCATGTTTAGATCGGTTTCAGGATTTTTTTCATTTTGTTGATTTCTCGTTGTCGTTGTTGTGAAGTTCAACTACAACTTCAATGCACAGAATTCCGGTCTTAACAGAATTTAAGCTAGCTTGCTGTTGTCAATGTTTTTTTTGGTTTGAAAATAACAAGCTTCAATTCATTCACGTTTGCTCCTATTTCGCTTTTATTATTTGCTTTAAATTGAATTAATTCGATTAGATTTTTCGCTGGAAAAAATCTAACAAGAACCCATATCCATTAGCCATTGTAGAGCATCAGCAATGACTTCAAAATTAACTTTTTCTTTTTATTTCCAAATGAACTTTGCAAAAAAACCACTCAATTGATCTCATCTGGAGTATCCACCGAAACCGATCGTAGTCTATCTTCATCAATTCTCCTGTAATTATATAGCCTCCAAGAGAATGATCGTCAATGCCAGAAACATCAACCAAACAAGAGCTTTGGTTTATGATTCATTTATTCAATGTGCCCTCAAATTGCCTGAGAATTCCCCTGTTCGATCTTTTGATTTCGATTCGGATTCGGATTCGGAAGAAGAAAATCCTCTTTCGTCCGTCTGCAATTTCCGTGGTCATAATCCTAGTAGAAAGGAACTTTGTAGCTTTTTGTTTTGGGAAAAAGAGAAGATGATGATGATAAAAGTCGTTGAAATCGTTGTAAAATCGTTAAATTTTTTAGCGAAAAAAATTTTTTTTTGATTCGATTTTTTATATTTTATTATATTCTTTGTATCTCGAATGGAAATGGATTCCCATTATCGATGATACGAGAGCTAGAGAGAGGGCAAGACCCAGATAGATATTTGTCGATTTGGCGGGTTATATAAAAACAACAACATCGAAAACGAAAAACATTATGATGATTGCCCCCGATCATAAAATAACAACAACAACAACAACAAGGAACATTCTGTGTTCTCATCATACACCCACACACACACATACATTATATCACTTTCTCTTTTTGTTGGATATCGATTCTGATCATCATCATAATCATTTCGATTCGCCTTATTTTGTCCCTTTGGAGAAACAATTCTCTATAGTTCGCTTCGTTTTTTGCTACTTTGCTTTGATACTATTTACACAAAACAAACGAAATAGTAATTGATTTTCATTTTAGCTGTGCTGCCGCCGCTGCAGCTCTTTTTTTGCTTATCCGGAACATCCTCCGAATCCTAAGCAAAAGAGAGGACTAACCCTTTGAAAGTGGCGCGGCAAAAAAACGAGAAGAATTTTTCGTTTTAATAAAAAAAAAGCAAAAGTATCTCTCGATTCTTTTACGGCGAATTTCCCCGAAGCATCGATACAATTTTGCTTGATTTGTTTTATTATTTCTATCAACCCACGCCCACTTTCACCCTCTCCAGCGAGTTTTTTATGGTTCCCGAACCGTGCTGTAGCGTTTGTGTGTGAATGTTTTTATTTTCGGTCCTGTTCTAGGGTCTGTTGCTAGAGCTTTGATGAGCTATCGTTTTGCTTGTCAAACGTACCAAGTTTGACAAGGCCAAACGAAGTGTTTGACATTTTCTCAAAAAACCAGAACCAAGGGTGAAATATGAAATCGGAAATGTGTCTGCCTGGCCGAACACACCAAAACGAACAAGGGGAACAACCATAATAATAATTGAACCGTACATATTATTTTTTTTTCTCGCCGAGATTCCTTGCTTGCTTGATTTTTCCGCCTTTTTTCTGCTTTTATAGTTGTCAAAAAAATGAGAAACCTAGGAAAAATATTATTTCTCGTAGTGGCGCCTTCGGTAAGCCGACATCAATATAGCCAGTAGTTATGATGAACCAATGAACCTACGGAAATGGCCTGGACGACAGCGGCGGCCAATACCATTTTCCTGAAGTGAAACATCGCAATTACCGAATGCCGTTCATCATCCCATCTAGCCCAGTGCTTTTATAATATAAGAATACTGTGTGTGTGTTTCAGGGTCTGCAGAATGAAATCCAAAAGGTTTCTCTCCCTTTCTCTCTCTTTCTCTGCTCGAACCAGACGTTTCTTTTCATTTTTTTTCATTCATTTTTTGTTTCTGCACGATTTAAAGTTTTTTCGTTCTGGTTTTCGGATCAGTTCTAGTTTTCAGAATCAATCCATATTTTTCGTTTCACAATCCATTGATTACATCAGGGGTGAGCAACCCACAGCCCGTGAGACGCCCACCAAGCATTCCTAAACTGGATACCAAGCTATATTCCTCTCTCTGATTGGTTCATTGATGATTTGACACAATGACGAGACACACTATAAACCTATAGAAAGCGTTAAGCTTTAACCAGTACAAGTCTGTGCATGTTTGCCGCCCTAACGAACCGTTTTACCCTTTGATTGGTTCGATGTGATGATTTGGTCTGATGACAAGACACACTACAAACATGAGAAAAGGGCGTATTTCTCTCTCTGATTGGTCCAATGTGATTTGACTCGATGACGAGACACACTTAAAGGAGGAGAAAAAGCTGTATTTCTGTTCTTCTGTTAAGAGATGTCGTCGTATATCTACTGTCTGAACTATTTTATGTTAAGCCCGCCAAAAAATTTCAAAATTTAAATTCGCCCGTTGATTGAAAAAGGTTGCTCACCCCTGGATTACATGATTTAGGGAATCTACGCCAACAACCAAAGAACCATTGTTGTGCGGATGTGTGTGTGTGTCAGAATCTTAAAGAAATCCAGCGTGTGTGTGTTCTTTTGTCATATTTTTTCATATATAAACCGACATTATATGATTGACATTCTGGTTCTGTACGAGCCAGAAAAAAGATTAAATGTGAAATCAAAGGCTTCCAAGGCCATTGTGATGTGATTCTGGTGCGTGAAATTATTAATTCTACATTCACCGAGCTTGCCCTGTGTGAGCATCTTGCATCATAGACACAATGTGTGAGAAAATGAAAAAAAAATAGAAAATCCAACCAGAATCCTAGCAACAAACAACAATAACAATAGCCCAAAACCGAAAACCATTTGGTTACTTCACGTAGCCACGAATCCATTATAACATTTATCATGAAAATGATTGTGTGTCTTTTACAAAATGAAAGATTCAACCCGAAAAATCTTAATATTAAAATAAGAAGAGCCAAGGGAAATCACAATAATCCACCATGCTTGCAAGCCAGACATGGATAATTTGTTTGGCACTCTGGTGCTGACTGGTCGGGCCCTGGATGTGGTTGTTGGTGTTGGCTTTTTTGCTTTATTTCAAAATTTAGCGCGCTTTGTAAATTGAAAATTCCAAAGAATCAGCAAAATGAATGGATGTTTGACTGTTATCGTTCGTGTGCCAAACGAGAGAGAGAGAGCGAAACATGAAATTAATTTTTTGCCATTCTTTAGGGTTCAGCCGAACAGATAGGAGAAGCGAGAAACGAGAAAAAATTGTCCAAAGCAATGAAATGAAAATTATAAATTCAAAACATGCAAACACGAAGCAAGATTCAGACATTTTTGGAATATTATTATTGCGATTATTATGATTTGGTCCGTGGTTGAGCATTGTTCCGTTTCTGTATTGGCATTTGTCCTGGTAGTTGTAGTCTTTCGATCATCGTCATCATCATTGTTATTAGATTATCAAAAGAGAATGAGAATGATCCAGACCAAAATCATGATCATCATGATGGTTTGAAGTTCCTTGTATTCTGGGCTTGTTTAAATTCCTAACTCCCTTAGGTTCAATCAAGAGTTTGAAATTCAAATTTGATTTTCGTTTTTTTTTTGATGAGCGAATCAGGCAAAGAAGAATTCCTTCTGGAAAATTTTGCCCGAAACTTGATGGCTGCAGAGAATTGTAGGGCTGCTTCAAGATCAATTGTCTCAGTTTGTTTTGGGCTGTATTTCCTTTTTTTCTTGCAGTTCATTTCCGATTCTATTTGACAGATTCGCATGACTATCCACAGTATCGTGTGATATGATTCTCTTTCATGATAATGATGGAGAGAGAATATGAATCGTGAATTTAGCGACTTCGACACATAAACACTACGCGCCAATCACGCTATTCTTTGATTCTCTAGCCAGATTCCGCTGTCGAGGCAGGCAGGTTTCGCCCGGAAAACATAATCCAATTTATCCTCAGAATCCAATCATCATAAATTTGCAATATTATATAAATCAATCAATCGAAGAGTGAGCGAACCAGAAAAAAACATATTCTCGAAAGCTTATTGTTGTGATCCTATACGTGACCAATTAAAATTTGGCGCTAAAATCAAAATATATCTTTTGTGCAGCCAGATCAAGGGTGCCCAACCTTTTCCAGCTTTAGAGCGGCCCTTTTCTCTGGCTATAAATTGAGAGCTTCAGCGGTCCAGTCATGTTTGAAAGACAAATTGAATGAAATTGTACGAGCGTGAGAGCGAGAGAGATGAAACTAGGATGAATGAGAAGGTATACTCCTCGTTCTTTTTGTTCTCTTTTTTCTGCTTTACTGGGAGGCGGTTTAATTTGGGGGATTGGTCAAGTGACAGTGCACGGTGTTCAAATCCATCCTGAACACTAGAAAGAGCTACAAGTAAAGTCAAGGCTGAAACGACAAACTAAACCGAATTGTACGCCTACGAGAGAGAGAGAGAGGTAAAGCTAGGATGAGTGAGAATGTATCCTCCTCCATGCAAAATAGGTGCTCTGAAACGGATTTAGCTAGGTTCGTGTACCACGGGTTGAACATCCATGTTCTAGAATCTAGATCAAGACAATATTGAATGTTTGGTACACCATCATTCGAAGGTGAAAACCGGTCAAGCAGACGGTTGGGCCATGATGATGGTATTGCGCCCTTGAATGGTCTTGTCTGCCTGATGTCTATTTATCCTGGTATCTTTGAGGCTTAAACCCAGACAGCACACACTTACATCATGATATGATGATAAATATGTTTAGGAGAAGAAAAAAAAGAAGAAATAAATCTAAAACGCCATACAAAATCGTGGGCGTGTGTGTGTGTTTGCTGACCGAATCATAATTTCGTTTCTTTCGGTTTCCTCTCTATGGGAGCCCAAAACTCAACTTCCCGTGCCTAGATAATAATAATTCAGTCCACAGCAGGAAAAGAAGCCTTAGGAGCCATCCATACTACTATAATAGAGAGAGAGAGAGAAAGAGAGGCAGCGGGTTTTTTCTAAGCTTTTTTCTCTTAGTTTGCGCAAGAATTTCCTCGAGTATTATTCTTTTTTTTGCTCCTTTTTCGTCTCGTAATTCTATGGTGTTTGTATCAGGCAAAAAAAAAGAGGAAAACAAGAAAAAAATATAAGAAAAAATATAATTCAATTTTAAAGCTACTTTTTTCTGGTAGGGTTACGCGCCCACTAAAGCTCGCTCCAGGGATAAGTGCAAACAATTCCTCAGAATTCGGTCGGTGGTTCCAACCATATTACACAATTGAACATTGAGCCGAAGCTAAAGTTACATAATCAATCCTTGAAAGGCACACCACCACTAACCACCAATTCGAACATTGAACATTCAATATTTGTCCTGACTGGGGCTGGTTTTTCAGGGTTTTTTCGTATTATTCGACATGTTTTCTTAGTTGGGCGGTTGTCTATAATAGACTTGGCTAGGGAGAACTCCAATTTAAAAGCTTTGTTGCTACACCAGAACGTAAGAAGAAGAAGTAGACAACCCAAATCGTCGCTTGTATTCCGACCAACACCATTGTTGTTGTTACATTTCTTACATGACTAAATTAACCAAAGTTTTCCTTGGATCTCCTCTCTCGGCCGACTTTGAAAAAATGCGGGCACCGAACAAAAACAGGAAAAAAGTATAGTTTCACCCAAATATTGTTGTTTCGGTGGTTGTAGCAAAAAGAATTCAAAAGAATATTCTTCAAGCTTGCAACCAAGAATCCTAAAACAGAATGTTGAAAAAAAATTTACATTCAAAATGCATGACAAACAAGGGCCATGTTCTTCCTTTTTTTTGGTTAGCTTTAAGGGAGCAATACTTTCATGGAGACTAGAACCCAGAATATTCTGTATTCTATTTGGGTTTCTCGATTCTATCGATTCAAAATGCTATCTTCGATCCCCCAACCTAAAACCCAAAAAAAGAACATCAAATAATGGCGGCTGCTGCAGCAATATCTTTCACTGTGTGTTTGTTCGCATCAACATCCGCTAAAAATGTTTGGTGCGTGATCAATTTATGATTTGAATTTGTCTCTCGTGTGGTTTTCAGGCTTCCAGGACCCGTTTGGGCTCCATATTTATATTGTGTGCGTATAATCATAATGATAATCATCATCAACAACATCAACATCGCCATTGTTGGTCTGAATGAGGGAAGAGGATTTCGGATTCAATTTTCATGTCTTGTTTTCGTTTATTTGCCCAAACATTTTCGGCTTTGGCCAGACTAGTGCAATCAATTTCACTAACCAGCCAACGCTGAACAAAAGATGATAGAAATTTTCGCTCCCTTTACACCCCTTTCGTTAGAGCAAAACAATAATGCTGATGATTTAATGCTGGATCTTTCCATCTCCTTGGGAGTAATTCACGATAGGCAAAAAAAGGAACAACGTATGATTCCAATCAAACAAAGATGATCAGAAATGATGATCGTCAAGCGCTCTTCTTTGTGCTTTTGTGATGATGTTCCCTGATCGAATTCGGACAAAAAAATCCTGATCCAAGAAACAGTAATTATTTTTTATCAATGTTTTCCCATTGCAAACTAAATAACATGACATGATGACCCCTGATGAACGCCAAAATTGCTGGTTGTTGATCAACATGGCCAAACTAGCGCGCTTGATTTCGTCTGATTGGTTTGGTTCTGATGTCAGATGTCATGTTTTGGTCACTTATTCCTGATCTAATTCTGTTTGGAATCAATCGTGCTATTTTTTTGAGACGTTCACTATTGCTATTTCGCATCGTACACTTTAATAACAAGGTTAACTATTATTATCTAATGATAATAATAGATTCTGGAACGTGACAGAATTCATGTGTGTTTGTATTGACAAATGTGCCCGTTTTCTTTTTCTTTTGAAAGCTTGTTTCACTGATTGAATATACGCCTGTATATTCGGTTGTTGTCCCTGGGTCCCAGGGTCTTTTTATTTGACAGTAGGCAGCGAAACACATCACCGTAAAAAGCACAGTCACGACAACGCAAAACCTAGGAATCTAGAATAATGCTACAAGAAGAAATAAGAGAATTCACAATAATTCAGGAAAAAAACAAGAAAGTTGGAGAAACGGAAAAGGCACTCCAAATTAGCAATTGTTAGTTGAAGCAAAACACACCCACAAACATCAGGACAGAACAACAACGACGAAAAGGGGTTGAATTTGATTTGATTTTCTATATTTTTTTTGTTTTATTTCGAGGGAGAAAAAGTCCCGATGTTTTTGTTGTTGTTGTTGTTGTTGGCGGTGGTGGTGGTGATGATGTTGGAACCCCGACCAACTAGCATCGCCATTGTCATGCACCAACATGCATCACTTCATTCATTCATTCATTCATTCAAATATTTCTGGCTTTTTTTGTTGTTGGCTTGGTTGTATTATTACGTTATTCTTCTACAGATTCTTACACAAACACAAGAATAACCAAAGAGAAGAGAATCTGAACCAGAAAAAAGAGAGAAGTACCCGATGAAGATGGTATAAAAGAGCAAGCAAAACAAAACGGAAAAAATGCGTGCATCAAGCACGAATAATAACCAAGAATATGAAAAGAAGAAAACAGAATGAGAAGAGAAGAATAAAATAGGAAGAGCTGAAGCAACCTAGAAACCTAGAAAAAAAACAGAAGAAAAAGAAAAACGAAAAAAACAAAAAGATTGTTCAAATGTGTGAAACAGATGCGACCAACACCAATACCAAGAAAGATTTTCTTTATTCTTTTTAGGACCATATTTGCATCTTATTCTTCTTAGGGTTCACGTCTTTTTTTCTTTCTTGAATGTGCCAAAATGTTAGCATGTGTCTGCATGCTTGTATGTCTGATCTTTTGGATTCTAGAGGTCTGGATTCTGCCCGAATGTGTCGGTTCAATGATAAATTATCATTATTTGCGCTGCAAACATGTGCTCTCCTTCTCCTTATTGTTTTCTGGGTCTGATTTCCATTTTACTAATTAAAAAACATCGATCAAAAATGGAATGAAGATGAGGATGATGTCGATCATTCTTCATATGGACCGTGACGCCTTCGGAGCCCAGGGATAATTTCCCTAGGAAACTATCCAAGCCTTGTAATGGGAAAAGAAGCATTGATCTAACATTGTTTCGGCTGAACGCCGAGGATATCTTGAATCTATTGGTTCAGCTTTCAAGAAAACCTGAAAAGTATCCTAAAAGTAGCAGTGAAAAGTAGCAAATCGAAAATCCAACCATAAAATATGAATGAATCCAAATTGAAACATCAAAGCAGTTCGCTGGTTCTGGTTTTGGGCGTTATGACTTGAACAAGAAAAAAAAGTAAATCGCCAACCGACCGAAATAGAGAAAATGTTGAATAGGAGCCATTTTAGACATTTTGATTTGATTTCCAACAAACAGGAGAACCGGAGCAGGAAAATAAAGAAAAAAAAACGCAAAGCAATCACTGAATCTAGCTTCAATTTGTCTGGAACAAAAATGAAATGAAACGAGAGAAAATTGGAAAAAAATTAAGAAATAAAATAACCCCCGATGGATGAATCTGAGAACATTTGAGAATATTTATGGTGGATAAAAGGGAGAGAAAGAGAGAGGAAAAAGGAGAAAGGAGAAAGAAAGAAAAGGAGAATAGGAACAAATGAACTGGAAAATCTGTAATCATTAGCTACAGATCTGAATGAATCCAAAATCGGCTGGCTGGTTTCGGTGGCGGTGGTGGCCCTAGCATTTTATCTTCCAATCGGATCGCCCCTTCTTTCTCTCGATTTGGCCATCAATTGTTAACCATGTTTACAATTTGGCGGCGGAGATGGGTGTTCCATCAGCGGTGGTGGATAAATGCTTGTGTGTGTGTGTGTGTGTGTCTGTGACACGGTGAAAAGCATGAAAATGTATATGTGATGAAAATAATAATAAAAATAAAACACACGATTCTTGAAAGCGGTGAATAATGAAAAGCCGCTGGAAGATCGCTTCGCTTTTATATTTTTTTTTGTTCCTGGATCGTAATAAGTCCAATTCAATCATTTCATTCATTCATTTCTTTTCTTCTTTTCGGTTTCGATCCTCAATTCATTTCTCTCTGAACACACTTTCACATTCATTTTGGTTCACCATTCTCAATGGTGGAAAATACCAGAATCCTGGTAGTAGAATAAAACCCTAGATATAAAGTAAAAGAATCTCAACGAAACCAACGCAATGATTAGATGCGAAAATATTCTTTTTCTTCCAAAATTTCTCCCCTTCTTGCCCCCATTCTTCTACTATTTCGTCTACCACAGAATTCCATTTTCACCATTCCATTTTCTTTTCTATCTCTATCTCTCTCTCTCACTCTCTTTCTCTTGGAATTCACGCATGTGAAAATGATCCAGTATTGTTGTACACACGAGCGCAGACGATCACTGGGTGAATGTGACACTTTTCCGCCCCGGTGTGTATGTGGGTTCCGAAAAATTTTTAATTCTATCACTTTGCCTCTTCTTCGGAGACGATTTTGTTTTCATTATTGCTAGCTGCTTCACCTCGAAGAATTGCACACATTTTTGATGTTCAAATTGCTTTGCTTCTTCTTCTTTTTCCTTTTATCGAGTTCTACACATGACGCCCAGAATGTCGATTCAGTCGGATTCTTGGTCGTGGATAGGAGAATCCCCAAGAAAAAAACATAGACACATAAACATAGTGGATTGGAAATAGAGACGGTTGTGATAGACAGAATCCAGCACTCGAAAAAAAACAAAATTCTGGGTTCTGTCCCGAGAATGGTGGTAGTGGTAATTCTTGGATTCTTGGTTCATGTGTTCTAAGTGTTGGTGGTTCATGTTGCATGTTCATGTTTACTCGATAGAAAAAAAACTACCGACCTAATGCTTTACTAGGATCTCCAGCTAGCCGATTCCTTCTATCGGAAGCGTATTTTGTTGTTGTGGAACAACATCAACAACAACCAGAATCAGCAGAAGAAGTAGTCGAGAAAGATAGAGAGAAAAGGATACACAGAGTCTGACACATTTTGTTTGTTGCTGTCTTTTGCTTGAATCTTTTTCCTCCAATATCCACACCATCTACAAGAAACGAGACGATGGTGTTGATGATGATGGTGATGATGATCACGATGATGATGGTGTTGCTGTCGTTGTTGTTGTTGATGATTCTTGGATTCTCGGATACCAACACACATACTTGAACGATTGAGAGAAAAGTTACATAAATTCAACTTTTTGTATTTTATTTTTTCCCCGTCGCTCTCCATCTTCTTCCATTAAAAGGTTCCTCGTCTTCATCATCATCATTATTCATTGTTGTTACAGAATTGCCGATCGCTACAACACTCCGCGACCGGGTGTCCATCGTTGTTCGGAAAAAAGATTGGTGCACTTCTAATGGAATGCCATTCTCCAATGGCCACCACCAACATCATCAACGTAGATTGTGTGTGCGTGTGTGTCCATTGTGGATCCATTGTAGATCCAATGAGCGAATGTTGATCGCATCGCAACTTCTCCTTGGTGTTTGTTCATTCGAGGATAAAATTTCTATCGTTTGACGCAAGTTAAAGAGAAAAACCAAGATCAAATGTGTAAGTGTGCTGGTCCACTTTGGTTTGTTGCACACAAATACACCAGACAATGCTTGGATCGTGTGTTCATTCTCGATCTGGTTTCCAGTTTTTGTTAGCTGCTTTTGGACCGTCCAACATGATCGAATAACAACGGCAAGGTTTTACCTCCGGATAATATTCTTGTTGATCAGACAATCACCGATCGTCCTCACCGACAGCCGAAATTGGCTGACGTCGTTCGGCGAAAGTGTGCGAAATTTCTTGGACTATCCAACGCATCAATCCTGTTGGATGGCCCACCGACCGTCCTAAATGATATCCGATATTCGTTGTTTTGTTTCAATTTTGATGTTGCAAATTAGTTAAGGAAGAACATAGAGCGTAAACATTCTGTCTACATTTCTCTCTCTCTCTCGCTCCCTCAGTTCCTTCTGCTCCGAAAACCAGTAGAAAAATATATCCAAACTTGGAAACAATGTTTTTTCCCGTCTATGTGTCAATGTAAGTATGTCCGAGGTTTATTGGTTTCGGATATCTTGCACACGCAAACACACTCATACACTATGAGATTCCATAAATATTCAGACTGGAATAATGGAAAGCTAGGAATTTCAGGAAAACATCAATAACCGTGGGTGGACACTAAACCAAATTCTTTACGCGATTTTTACCCCCTCTCACTTTTTTCTTTCTTCTTTTCCCTCTCTATATCCAATCTAGGCCATTATACAATGATGGTGTGTACTAATAACGATAATTCTTGCGATTCTGGTCTGGCCAGTTTGACTTTTTCTTCGCTTTCGTTCGGCTCTTTTGCTCTTGTTCTGTGATAACATCCGGATGACACTTTTTGGTCGTTTCCATTTTTTTCCTTTTCATTTCGCTGGCCAAACAGTGGCCACCGCCTACTTAAAACAGCAGAAGCAGCTTTGCCGATCGATTATTTTCCCATTAGCCATTGTGTCTATGTCTATGTGTGTTTTTGTGCGTATGTGTATGTATGTGTGTGTGTGGGTGCGTATGTTCGGGATGTGAAACATATTTTTTAGTTTTCAATATTTGTGCTGGGCTTATTGCTGGCTTGTTCTGTACCAGAAACAGGAAAAAGAAAACTGCGACAAAACATTCACATTAATAAAAACAATAATAATAATAATAATAATAATACTGGAAACACGCCAGAGACATTTTTTTGCTTGGTCGTGGCCGTCGTCGTAGCCGTCGATGGTTGGCCGGGACCCAATAACCAATAATAATAACAACAGCAATCAAATCAATCAATTTCTTTGTGTGTGTGTATGTGTGTCCGAGCTACAATCTACAACAAACTACAATCATAACGACAACAACAACACCCTACAAAAAATAATAAAACAACATGCATCCTAACACCACCATCACCGACTTGAGAACCGGGAATCAATCAACCATCGACTATGTGGATTCTGGATGATCGCCGCACAAGAAAGAGAGCGAAAGAAAGCAGATCCAATACGTAGAAAACAATCAAACATTCAACAACGACGGTAATTACGAAACGGTGAAATCCGGATTCTCGAAAAAGGAAGAGAAGAAGATTCTGTCCGTCGACCGATGTATTGTTGATGAATGGTCAATCGAACCATTTAAACCATTGCCGCTTGCCAAATGATTCTGCATTGTTATTTTCTGGGCCCAATCAGATTTACTTATTATTCTTCTTCTTCGATTCTTGCTTCTTCAGAACAATAAATCTCCGGTTGTTGTTTTCCGCTTCTTCCACAATTCTTCATTCATCTTCATGTCTTGAAACAAAACAAAACAAAACAAATAACCATTTTACATGTCTTTCAACTTAAGATTTTCCTCATACAGAATATTCTGTGCAGAATTATTGTTTGCGTTTTATTCTGGTCTCGGATATTATTATTATTATAATCTCCAAACAAAGAATCGTAAGTAATATTCGTTCTGTTTTCTCGGGTATTAAACGATATCGAGTGCTAATACTACAAGTCTGGGATTTTTTTCTCGCGGAAAAAACATTTATATTTATTTAAGTGTCGATATGGGGCAAGGAGTGTGTGTGTGTGAATAATTTTTCTTTATTCGAACATCATCATCATCAAGCCTAGAATCCTAGAATCCTAGATCAGGGCTGAGCAAACTTTTAAACCGACGGGCTAGTTTTTAATTTTAAAATATTTTTGGCGGGCCGCGTACATAAAGTAGCGCAGAACTCTAGACATACGACGACATCTCTTAACAGGAGAACAGAAATACAGCTTCTTTTCCTGCATATAGTGTGTCTTGTCATCGGGTCAAATCATCACACTGGACCAATCAGAGAGAGGTATACGCCTTCTTCTCCTGTTTATAGTGAGTCTCTGTCTGTATAGTGAACCAATCAGAGAGAAATACATCCTTTTCTCCTGTTCGTAGCGTGTCTCGTCATCGTGTCAAATCACTATGAACCACCTCTGAGAGGGAAAAGCGGCTCTTGTAGGCGTCAAGCATGCACAGATTTGTACTGGTTGAAGCTGAACGCTTTCCATAGGATTATAGTGTGTCTGGTCATCTGGTCAAATCATTACTGGACCAATCATAGAGGCATAGAGCTTCGTTTTCTGTTTAGAAGGAGGTTCTCTTGATAGGCCGCTGGTTGCTCGCTCCTTTTCTAAATGATAAAGGATAACAAGACTACTGCTGCTGTTGTTTTAGTTAGTTTTCGTTTGGCTTCCGATTCCTTTTGAATAAACGCGCGTTTACTTAACGTTGGTTATTGAGTATTTAGAATCCATATTTCATCTATTTATATTGTACCATGTTGTTCTTCCTGCCATGCCAAGATTGAAGGCAAAGGGATTTAGAGGAGAATCATAGGAGTTTCTCCTACAATCTGCTTATTTTATGGACCAAACCAAAAAAAATATGATCGTTTGTTCCATTTATTCTGTTCACTATGGTAAATGAGGGTGTTTTTTCCTTGGAAATCATGTTTGGCCCATCCATTATTATTATTTGTCTATGTTGGTCTTGATAATATTTATTCTGGTGTTTGTGGTTTCTTTCTCTCTCTTTGGTTGGACGCATTTTCACCAAGGGAAAAAACGCTTGTTCCAGGATCCCTTACTCTTTTCGTTTGCTCACTTACGGTAATGCTCTGTCATTATCTTTCATATATTTCATATTACTAATAAGAGAGAATCAAAGTTTGTGTGGTCTTTGGTGTGGTTTAGTTTTGCTTTTAATTCAACATTTTGGTGCTTGTAACTTCTGAGCTTTTTTCCACTTCTTCCTCTTCCTTCTTTCTGTCTTCTGGTTATTAGTAATCATAAACATAATTTTAGTGCGCCAAATATAAATATCTTCCTAGAAAAAGGAAGAATAAGCAGAAGCAAGTCGCATTATATAATTGGGAACAAAAATGAGCTATGAAAAAAAAACTGAAAAAGAATCTTTCAAAGTCTGAATTATATAAGACAAATTGATAATGATAGCGTCCAACCCGATCCCCCGGGTGGGCATTTGGCAGTGGCACGGTGCGTTGGAGAAATGTTACATTTTTTATGGTGTAGGAAGTCTTGCTGGTCAAAATGAGAATCATCATTATAATTATAATTATGATGATAATGATTATTATTATTATTATCATGGCTGTTGTTATTATTGATATTTTCTTTTTGGTTCCAAAGAAGGAACCAAATCAGAACCAAACACCACAACCATCACAAATTGAAAATCTTTTCTGCTTCTTGATGGTAGTGGTGCCCAATTTAGACTAAATGAACCTATTAGTGTCTGTGGGTGTGGATGTGCGGCTTTATTCTCGGGGTGAAATTCTTAATTCTGGTGGAACTAATACACCACAGACCAACACTAATTATCAGGATGGCCATTGGTCCGCCATTTATTAGCCATTATTATCATCATCATCATTATCAACACGGCCGCCGACAGTGGTCAGTGGTCCAAAGCGCCACATTGACCACTTTCATCATTGATTCTAGGAGAAGGGAGAGAGAGAAAGAGAGGATTTTTCTTTTGATTGGCTTCACTTAGAGCCTTGAAGTCTTTGAATTAACATTATTTTCAGGCTCAATTGAATATGCTTTTTGTTGATGCTGTCCCAGTCTCGGTCGCTGTTTCTGGTGCTTGTCAATTCACAATGATTTCAATCAATTATAGAATCTCAAAACAAAAGCCCAAAGACCTACACACGATAGATATAGACGACAGTCCACTATATGCATATGGACTTTGGCCAAGTCCCACATTTTGGTGTCTTTGTTCGACAAAAGTCCAACGGTTTCTAGTTGTGGCCATGATGGTCAATATATCAATGAGCTAATGCCCGAAAAGCTTTTTTTGGTGGGCAGAATGAAAACAAAGCAAGAATGTCAATGACAGAATCCATGCTGTTTTAGCTGGTTGGCTTGTCAACGTATTCCACATTGAACTTTTTTTTATCTTCTTTTTCCTTTGATTATAAATATAATTAATCTTCGGGCCAACCCAACAACCGTCTGAAAAGACTGACAGATCCGACTGGATAAGATCGCGCCAAATATTCATTGGTTTCATTCCTAGGAAGACTAGTGGACACTGACACATCCATCAAATACACAACCCGTTTTCTTGGTTTCAGGATCTTTGGTTGGACAAACTTTTCGTGGTTGTTTTCTTGGCTGTGGTGGTAAATTTTTATGATTTCCGTTTCTTTTTCTTCTGGGACGAATCAGTAACTTTTTCTAATCCAGAATGGACATTGTCCACCACTGAACATTGCCCATAACTAAATATGAATTCCGTGTCTGTATTTGTGATTAATAATTAAAAAGTGATCCCGATACAATAGCATTGTAGAAAATGAAACATTGAATAGCTTTGGTTGTACCATTTCTATTTTCATTTCAATTCATATTTCATATTTGATATAATGTTAAAGAATATATATCAAATAAACATAAATTATAGCTACGATTTTCTCGCAGACACGCAGGAGGGAACCCTCCTAAACAGATTACAAATTATTATGATGATGATGATTGTCCAGGGCCAACCATATTTATTCTAATTACTTTTTCGCTTCGCCATACTCAAAGCATTCTCTCTATCTGGATCCTATGGATACAATCAATAATTAATCTAGCTGAATGTGTGTTTGTAAGTGTGCATGTCAGTTCCTCGGGTTTTGAGGTGGCTCAGGTGGGCCTTGGTTCTTCATCAAAACCATAAGAGATCTACAACGACGACGACGACCACCACCACGACCACCACCATCATCATCAAAGCCATATTATCGTCGTGGTTATTATTGTTAAAATAATACTCCATAAGTCACCTGCACGCAATCACCTTGTCTATTTATGGGCTCAAGATGATATCCGCTAAGCAGAAGACGAATAAAATAGAATAGAATAAACGCACGTCTGGCGCGTTAATATGTTTGTCGCCTGTGCCTTTTTATGCTGCCTTGAAGGTTATGCTGCTTTGGTTTTATTATGGTTATTATTATAATGATGATAATCATTTGCCATTTTCTTTTTGTCTTGTCAATCAGCCACAGTTATGGATCATCATAATCATTCTCTGGTGGCTATCGTGAGCGCCATTGAAAAAATTAAGGAATCGGAATTTTAAACACTGTTTTTTCCTATTCTTGCCACCAGATGGCCGGCTTGTCCAAAAATGCAGCTTTTTTATCGAATTTCTTTTTTGAACACAGCGAAGCCAACCAAAGCGCGCGCAGAGTGAAAACCAAATTTCCGCCAAAGCTTTTGAATCGCGCCAAAATCGAATTTTTCGTTCAATCAATTTTATCTAAAGAAGTGTTTCGATTCTAACATCTTCTATCATGGTGCTTTTAGGATAAATATGGAACAAAATAAATTTAGGGCCTGACTTTTGGGGATTCTAAAAGAAAAAGAGAAGACTTGGCTTAGAGAAAAAAATTAACTCATCACTGACAGAGAGGAGAGCCCGAGAGAATCTTGGCACATTCTGTTAGACTTTTTAAGGCTAGTATAGCCCAGAAAAAAAAACTTACAACTTACAACAACTTTATCTTTTAACTATTAACCCAAAAGAATAAAGAAAATTATCGATTTATTGATAAGTTTCTTATTTTTTTTTGTTTCTTCTTCTTATTCTTGGGCTTCAATTCTCTTGTCTCGAAATTCAGCACGCTTAACACTCATACACCATTTGATTGATTGAGGATTATTCTTTGTAAATGTTATGTAGCAAGCAAGAATCAAATACTCTCTGTAAGCCAATGAGACAAAATAAGATGTTCCTATCCAACCCAAAAACTTTGCACCACTTTTAACCCCTTTCCGAAGAAGTTTGCCTTCTTCTTGTCTTCACTGTAGCAAAGTTTGTGCCTTTCGTTTGGCCAAAGAAAATTGATTAAATTTTCATCATCATAACCATGGTCGTTGATTAAGATTTTAATTTGATTTTTTTCCCGATCTAGAATCTTTGGACACACATCAGGCTTTTGAGCGAGCCAAAGAAAAGCCCAGGGAAAACCTGACATCACAAAAAAGTGATGAATGTCTCTTTCAATGGTGGCCACCGTGGTGATAGACAAAAACCAAAAAGTTCAACAACGGCAACAGAAGAAGATTCAACATTGTCCCAAGGTGATAGAATCGATCGTACGGATTTCAACACTCAATCATTATTGCCCGCAACAACAACAACATCATCATCACCATCACCCAAGAGAATATCGCCTAAATCTTCTTTAACCAGCCATCATTCAGTATCATTCAGTATCATTGAGCCTTTGGAAAATGTGGACGAAATTCGAACACAACAACCAAAAAAATATGATCGCAATAGAAAATCAAACATGATTAGTGATAAAAATCCAACCAAACAAATTCCATCACCATCATCATCATCATCACAGGTCGCTCCGCCTCCTGATCCCCCACCATTTCCGCCACCACCACCACCACTCCCGCTACCACAATTATTATCATTAACATTACCATTGGATAAAATGCCCGGCTTAGGTGGTAGCAGCGGGAGTGTCAAATCGGAAAAATCCAGCCCAAATATGCCATATAAATTGTCTACAATAAATGAGAGGATAGGAAAAGGGGAGGAGCAAGAAGAA
This sequence comes from Amerodectes protonotaria, assembly GCA_025882695.1. Classification (NCBI taxonomy): domain Eukaryota; kingdom Metazoa; phylum Arthropoda; class Arachnida; order Sarcoptiformes; family Proctophyllodidae; genus Amerodectes; species Amerodectes protonotaria. The sequence continues at coordinate 175,452 of JAOZJS010000009.1, forward strand.
ACACCAAATGACGATAATGGTGATGAAAGGAGTGATCATCCAAAAGAATCAAAATCGAAACCACGTACCAGTAGCAGTGGTAATCTGCCGGATTTCCTTAGCCAAAAGCTACATCATCAAATGAATATCACCAGTAATTTTTTAAGATCCAAACGTAAATCAATCGCTGTTTCAACCATGCTTCGTGATACGACCATAACCAATCCGGTCAGGATGGTTAAAGAATCGTATGATTCATCAACATCGACCACCACCAGTGAATCTTATCACCTTAATGATTTACCAACCAAAAATTTACCGGTGAAATTGGCCACATTGAACAAGCCACAGATGCCGATGTTCAATTCATCGTTTAGACGTGCTCGCCATAGTATCGATGTACGAGCATTACCATCTTATTTGGCCAAAAAACGCCAAAGTACATTCGGACAATTGCTTTCAGGTTAGTGCTTGTACTTTTTTTCGGATCGATCGATTTCTCTGGGCCCTCCTAGGATTTGGGCCATTTATTTTTTATTTGAAGTTATTATTATTATTATTTGTGTAAACCTAGGCCTAGGATATTATTATTGATATAATCAATTAACATGTCAAAAGTGTTTTCTGTCGACCAGTGTTTTTTCACTTAGTCTTGTTGGTGGTAATCGATATGTAAAAACAAAGACATTTAGAGGTCCGGATTCTCTGTTTTGTACTTATCGAAAGGCCGGAGAAAATATATTCCTGGTTCATCATTAATAATCTCAAACGACTGTATTTATTTATTAGCCATGGCGCCAAAACTGTTTGCCCTAGTTTTGTTTTTAGTATTTTACTTATTATTATTATTTTTTGCTGCCTTGTTTTAGTATTTTTTTCGGGGTCCTTTCATTTTGCTGGAAAGTATCCATAACAGCAACGACAACATCAGAGCTAGGCTAAGCCGCCTCAATAATATATAAGGTTTTCAAGCACCTAATGTCTTGGTGCTCGTTATTGGTTGTTGATTCTGGCCATTCAGGTCTAGAACTAGGGGCAAAAATGGCGTAAAGATCATCGGCAAGTTATCGGTTTATATATTCTAGGGAAAAGAACATCGTCAATCACTTTGGATTTGAACTTTTGCTTTTTTCCTCCTCTTCTTATTCTATGGTTCTAGGTTCTTGTTTCTGATTCCTGGTCTACGCTTTCTCTTGCCTGACTTAGGCATTTCTGTAACCTTTTTTTCCCTTTGATTATATCAAAAAGCTTACAACCACACCGACACCCACACACTCAAACACATATCCCACGGTCCATATAATAATGATGATGATAATAGTGGTGATTATATAGTTTAACCAAGATTGTGAACCAAGAGAGTGAGGGGCCTAGGAATGTGGAAAAAATGTCCGTAGGAGTTGGATGATGTAAAACCAGATAGAACAACAACCAGAACCTCGCGATATCGATCATGGATCAAGTTCGGGCTCGATATTCCCACTCGACTCGATTTTCTCCAGATCGAAATTGAAAATGAGAGCAAAAACGAAGGTCTTCAATCAATTTCTTGTGCATGATCAGTTTTAATTTCATTATTATTGTTGTTGTTGTTGTTGTTATTTGATTGTTGGTACCACCAACACCATTACCATCAAGTTATAGACACCCGATACTTGGTTGGGATTCACATTGAAACAAATTTTTTGTTCGATCCAAATAAGAAGGAAAAGAAAAAAAAAGAAGAAACTGGAGAGGCCCACAAGCCCAGAATGAGAATGATGAAGATAGAGTCTGACAGTATGAAAAACAACAAGAATTTGATACAATGGTGTTACTAACGCCGCGCCAAAGATCAATAATTTGATTGGGAGATTTGTGCGCGCTTCGAACCCGAAAAGAGAGCGCCGCCAAATCGTTATAAAATTATAAATTGAAACACATTTTTAGCCGTTGTTCCCATGGGCGTGTTGAGATTGGTAGGCGTGTTCACTATCATCATCATCATCATCACCACCACCACCAGTGCGATAATGATGCTTGCTTGGTTGTATCTAATGATTTTATTAATACTTGATATAATGATAATTTTGAAAAAGAGAATGGCGGGAAGGAGATGTTGTTTGGGAATGGCAAACCAGAAAACAAAATTCATGGCTCCCAGGCTAGCTGTGTGTTTTCAGTTTTCGGTTCATCCAAGAATGATATCTCGATTCGGTTTTTTCGCTAGCTCACATTCTCTATTTCAATGTTTATTCTGAGCTCAGATGTTTTTTTTCCAGTGTAAATTTCCGTTTTTTTTTTCGGTTGCAGAGACACTATTTGTATTCACGTGAATACCGTTATCTAGGCCGCTGCTTTTTTGCGGCCGAAACGTTATCTAATTGGTTAAAATTCTAGCCAACCTAACAAACACCCACACTCATGCAATAGTATCTTGTCTTTATTATTTTTATTATTATTATAATTGAGAAGAAGAATCTTGTGCTCTGCCCTAGCTGATGACAATGGAGCAGAACCAAAACACATTCCGTTAGTCCCTGACTATGTTAGATAATTTGTTCCAATATTCTTGATGATGATGATGATGATGCTGGTGGATGTTTTTTTTTGGTTCCAAAAGCGCTATTTACTGGTTCGCTTTTAAAAAAACAAACAGCCCGCATTGATTCGAATGTTTTTATTTAGGCAGTGCATTTTGATGCGTACGCCAATTTTCGATTATTTTCATTCTATAAACCAGGGATGCCCAACCCGTGGCTTATTAGCCACTGTGGCTTGGTATGGTTAGCTTAGAATGTTACTGGGTTTCTGTCCACCATGCACTGTCACTTAGCCGATCCCCCAAATTTACATTTCAAATCGTTTGCCCAAATTAAGCCTCCTCCCAGTAAAGGCGAAGAAAGAAGGAACAAAAAGAAGGAGGAGGATACCTTCTCATTCATCCTAGCTTCGCCTCTCTCTCTCGTGCGCATACAATTTCATTCAATTTGTCTTTTGAAACTTGACTGGACTTGTAGCTCTTTGTAGTGTTTTGGATGAAAGCGATGATGATTGGTGAATGGTGAATGGTGAACAGCACGAACAGTGATTGGAGGCGTGCGACAAGTTACTCGACAATTCGCTACATTTTTCAAAGGGCGTGCGCAATGCCAATTTTTATGCTTCGAATGTGGCTCTAAAATCGAAAAAGGTTGTACATCCCCGGACTCTAAACCAAAAGAAGATGCTGACCGTAAAGTCTTGATATTAATCTTGGTTTTACGTCTTGCTTCCTGACTTCGGATCCCGGTCTTTCAGAGAATGTTGTTATTCTTTCCGTTGATATCATTATCTTTCTGGTGTTTCTCTCCAGTTCCCTTCAAATTGGCTTTTATACCTTTCCTTATAATATAAGTTAATGTTCAAAGCAAACACCGTTTCTGGTTTTTTCTTTTAGATTCGCATCCAACCTGGACTCAAACCTAGATGTCCGGTCGGATCAGTGGAAAAGACATGATGATTCTTGCACTGTTTGTTCATGGTTTTTCTGGCCAAGCTTTACCACACAATCAACCACACACACACACACCGACGGCAAATGGACGCTGGGGACACACGCAATGTATCCTCCAAAATAGATTAGGATTCAAAATAGAAGGATGAAGAGTTGTGCGTGCGGCTGTGTATGTTCGAAGAAACACTCTATTTAATTTCCAGGAGCAATAGGGTCGCCACTATTTTCATTTTAATTCTCTTTGCAGCATCCTTCTTATACTGTTGCTGATGTTTCTGTCTGATCGCTTTTCTTTGGTCTTCATTTCCCTTATTCTGTCTTGCATTATTTAACGATCGAGTTGAAATGTTTTCATTTCACCAAGCTACAACAACAACAACAACAACAAAACCCAAAAAAAATATTATCCTCAAACTGTCCCAAAGATTTTATGGTCTTGAATGTATGTAGAGAGAGTTCTTTGAATCTTTGTGCAAACAACACAGAGAGACCCAGAGAATGAACCCGAGAAACAACAACAACCGAAATTGCCAGAACTAAGAAGACAAATGGGCCGTGATTGTGGACATTGTCGGATTCTTCTCCTCCTCTTCCTCCTCGGACCATCATGGTCTGGGTTTAGTTTTCGTTTTTTTTTTTTGATTTTATTATTGCCACCATCAATGTTCTAGGGCGATTGTCCATAAATTGCGTCTATGTGGGTGTAAGGGCGTGGGCGGATTGGTCCTCGTCGTTTTAACCATCATCATCATCCAGATCCTTTCTTCTATTTTATAGAAGGCGTTTGGTTTTTCTTTTTTTTTTCTTCCAAGATAACTGATCAGTATTCTAGACGCATTTAAGTTCAGATTCTCTCGAATTTTTTTTTCGCTCGTATTTTATCCAAAACGACTCAGATTGGATATTCTTCGCCATTGATCACCCGCCCACACCCAATACAATATTATTTAACGCAAAATCCCTCTCTCGCTCATTTTTCTTGTTCTTGATTCTCGAAAATCATCCCCAAAATTGGTCCACAATTCTCATCTTTTTGTTACACTCTGGATATTGCTGCTTTACACGCCATCATCCTTTTCCCCTAAAAAAATGTGGTTGTTCAATAGCGTTTGCGTCCTATCCCATCTTCTTACCTAGTGTTGGCTTCTTTTTATTGGATAGAATTATGCTTTAGCTTTAGCTTCTGCTGTACATTGTCTGATGCTATCTTTTTTTCTGGATGGGGGTTAGGGTGGGACTCTGGGATATATGTTGCGTGCACGCACAGTAGTTACATTGTTGTTACAATTTTTATTTTTATTTGCCGCCAATCCATTTTGGTTCTCTCTCTCTCGCTATGGTTGTTTGCGATCATTTTCTTTACGATTTTGATCCCAGAAAAAAAGAAAGAAAAATAACATTATTTTTTATATCTCTTTTTTATTATTAGTATTACATTTATCGAGGTTGATCGGATCTTGGAAAATTGTCAAAAATAATTTATATTTCAAAATCACACCGCAGCATACACACATACTTAGACAAGCTAACAAAGGATTTGTGGTTCCCTTCAAAAAAAGAAAGAAGTTCCCAGTGTGGTTCGGGAGCCATAGCTTTGATTTTTTCTGTTGGAAAGAATCCTAACAAATCCTCTCTTTTGCTCTTTTTCTGTATATCAGTGTGGTCGTTTTGGTTGGCCGCACTGGTGTGGTTTCTTCCCTTTTGGTTACATTGTTTCATGAAATTCCTTTTGATGTTATAATTAAATCTTTTAATTTATATTAGAATTTCAAAGAAAAACAATTTCCCCCTAAAAATAGCTACTACCAAGCACTGCCAAGTCGTCCCGTACCATCTGGGACGATGATGGAACGAACTTTTGGCGTAAAATAAAAAAAAAGAGCCCAAGAGATATACCCAAGATTGGTATTGTTTTTTTTGTTCATATTCGCTGTCTGGGATTCTCGGAATTCTGGTTCTCTTCTTTGCTGGTTGTCGGATTTTCCATTCGCAATACTTTTTCTTTGACTAGAATTTCCCGTTCAAAAGGCTTGCGTTGTTCAATTCCAATCCTATAGATTAAAGTTTCCAGTTTGTGCATTAATGCTTCAAACATTAATTCACATAAACAAGAATAATAAATGGAGAAGAAATCAAAGAAAGTTGAGAAAATCAAAGCCCGACTTTGATACGCGAAGAAAGCAAAAAAAATAGCCCTAGCCAGCAAATATTCTTGCCTGCAAGTTGGGAAGTCTACATGAAAAACCAACACCAAAAAAAACCTATAGACCATGCACGTCTTACAGCGTTCAGGTCAATTGATTATGAATCAATTCGGGTTTTTTTCTTACTTTTCTGTTCCGAGGTTTGGTCTGATTTGGTTCTATTTTTTTCTTTCTTTTTCTTTCTTTCTTTTTTTGTTTTTCCTTTTGGAAGTCTGATCGGGTATCATTTGGGAATCTATAGCCGTCGTCGTCGTCAGTGCGGGAACTTTCGTTTTGGTCGCTTCATTGTGACAAAATGTCTCTCTTATAATTTTCATGTGTATTCTCTTTTTTATACTTTTCTTGTTGGCTCATTCTTATTCTTTATTCTAATACGGTTGAGCTATAGTTTTGATCGAACTCACAAATGATCGATTGCTCGATTCAGACGAACACACAAACCGATCGCATTCGGGTTTCTTTTTTTTTTAATATTTTGATTATTCTGGTCGTCCCAGGATCTTCATCTTCAATGGTATAGATCCAGGATCTTCTAGGATCGCTATATTGGTTGTTGTTTTTGTTTTTGTTTCCTTCCCCTTTCATTCACTCTCGATTTCCTCAATTTTCTCCGCATCTTTTGATTCTGGCAGCTACTTGTCTTGGTTGTTTTCTCTCACTTAATTCTATGAACATGTGCCATAATGTGTATCGGCTGGTGATTATTGTTCGGAAATTTATGGTTGCTATTTTCATTAACACATGCAAGACGCACACACAGTCGGGATTCTTCGCCTTCAAGGCCTTGGATTCTAATTTCTTAAGCGTGTTGCATAATTATGTAGATCACTCAATTCTCCACTAAAGAATGAAAAAGAGTGAGAACAGTGAATGAGATTACTAATTAAACATCATCACATTATATGCAGTCAGAATATTCTTGTTTCTCTCGTTTCATCCCAAACTCTTTGGATGCACATATGCCATTGTCTTCCAGATTGATGGCTAGCCTGTGGATAGGAAAAGAATGTGTGTATGCGTGTTGTAACAATATTTCGACGTTCTCGCGCTTAATTCGGCTGCTGGTTTCTATTTTTCCTTCCGTTTCTCCGTCTTCTTGTTCTTGTTCTTCTGCTTATTATTGTGCTGAACACACCCTCCTATACCATCTGTACCAGGCGAAAAAAAATTCCTAGGAAACGCCAAAGCATTAATATAATTAAAACAAATATTCTCTAGTATACGATAAGACGTGCGTCGATCCATTTCTTTGCATTCTCTTCATCATCACTCTAATCTTTTTTTTGTTTTTGATTCTGGTTGTTCGAGAACCAAAATCAACAAAAACAACAACAGCGCCAAATCTGGTTCACATTATTATGTTCAATAACACAAATACGCCCACGTTCACGCCCACAATTTCTTTTCCTAACTTCGACGGAATATATCAATGATATATTCCTTGAAAAAAAAATATATCCTACGGGTGGATAGATGATGGCGTCGGTCCCAGGCGACAAGATTCTTGAGCGTTGATTGCATTGTAGCAAACTTTTTAGTATAGTTTTCGGCTCCTGACTTTTTCTCATAAATATCAAACAAATTTGCCTATATTTGACGTATTGTTGTTGCTTCATTTTCATTTTTTCCCGAAAAAAAAAATCTAGTTATAAATCCAACAGCTCCGGATGAAAACGGTTCATCATCGGATGGTTCACTGTTTGCCGAACCGATCGCCCCAACGCTTTCGTTGGGCGAGCGTGTAGCTTGGATCCGAGAATCTGGCCCCGAGTTTGGTGTGGTCAAATGGATTGGACGAATGCCACAAATTTCCAATGATTGGGTGGTCGGTGTGGAATTCGTAAGTTTGTTTTTCGTTTTATTTCATTCCCGTGGTGACAGTGGTGGTTTAGATCAGCGGTGAGCAACCTTTTTGATCAACCGGCCAATTTAAATTTAAAATTTTTTTTGGCGAGCCGCACATAAAGTAGTCTAGGATGTAGACCTACGACGGCATCCTTTAACAAGAGAACAGAAATACGCCTTCTTCCCCTGTTTATAGTGTGTCTCGTCATCAGTTCAAATCATCACACTGGGCCAATCAGAGAGAGAGAGAGGAATACACCTTCTTCTCCTGTTTATAGTGTCTTGTTATCATGTCAAACCACCACATCAGGGAGAAAACGGCTCTTGTAGGCGTCAAACATGCACAGACTTGTACTGTTTAAAGCTGAACGCTTTCCATAGGTTTATAGTGTATCTCGTCATCTAATCAAATCATCACTGGACCAATCAGAAAGGAATATAGCTTCGTCTCCTGTTTAGAAATGCTTGGTAGGCCGCACCAAAAATGTTAGGCGGGCCACACGCGGTCCGCGGGTTGCTTACCCCTGGTCTAGATCGATTTCTAATAAATTTCGATTTCGATTTATTCTCTTGCACCCCTCAAGGATAATGCCATCGGTTCTGGTGACGGTACCGTTGATGGACGACGCTATTTTGTTGCCAAGGAAAATTTCGCCAAATTTTTACCAATCACCGATCTGACCAAAGTGGATCACTATGCTGGAAGGCCTAGATCAGGTAAGAAGGAATCGGTCCGCCTACATTCATCGACACCATTTCTGACTGATGATGAATCGATTTCTGAGGAATGGTGCTCCTAAAAAACCAAACTTGTGTGGATATGGCGCGTTTTCCGGTGGGAAAGTTCTCCAAAAAAAAAAAATTAAAATTAAACCTCGGATCGAAACTTGGCTTGAAGTGTGTCTGAAGGTTGTGTTTGGGTGTGTGTGTGTGCCAGCTCCGGACATGGAAAGCAAAGGACCTACAAACAGGAATAATGTTGGAAAATTTACATAAATCTGCTGCTTTGCTGTATCGGTATTTTAATTCATGCTTTTATTATTAGGGTTTTCCGGCTTCTCCGCAACAATATTCTGGTGCGTAAAGAGTTTCACTGAGGAAAAAATTGAGCAAAAGATAATTTACATTTTCAATTTGGTTTAATCTCTTCTTCCTGTATTTGGTTTTTCCTCTTTTCTTTTTTTTGAGCACGATTTCTTTCAACCAAAACCTTTGGATATTTCTTATATCCTACTTTTTTTAGGTTCAGCTATCTTGCCAGCTTCTTTTATCATTTTATTTTTACTCCGTCTTCTCTATCCAAAGCTATTTTCCATTACCGCCAAACTCGTAGCCGACCATCCAACAGAAGAGAAGTTGCTGCTGATGAAAACATCGACAACAGCAGCAAAAGAAGCTATCATTATTGTTCTTCTCCTTATTATTATTATTATTGTTATTGAACCTGGTCCCTGATGATGATGATGATGATGGAATGAAGGAGGAGATAGAGAAAAAACAAGCAGACAAAGAATCGAAATTGTATTCGGAACCATCTGAGAGAAAGATTCAGAGAAAAATAGCAGTAAGATGTGGGCGTTGATCAGGGCGAAAGGCGTGTTTATTTAAAAGTCAATACAATAATAGTAATAATACGATGAATATTTGCCATGGTCCAATAAGAATATCTACAATTGCTAAAAGCATCAGGCACCGACACACACGTACACACCCATAAACAATGCTAAGGTTTGCAAATATACCATACTGGATTCTTCTGCTAAAACCTATGGAAAAGTGCGCGCCAAAGAAACAAAAATAAAATTGATTATGCTGACTTCAACTATACGTTTCCTGCTGGCCACTGGATGTGTTGGAACTTGAAAGAAACTTCTGCAGAATATAGAATATTATCATTATCATCCTTATTATTACAATACTTACGTTCTCGTCTCTCCCTTCTTTTCATATTTGGGTGATCTATATTTTCAAGATCAATTGTTTTATAGATTAGTTTTGGCGCCATCATCATCTTGCCCAGTCTGGCATTAGAAGCTAGGATCTAATATCATAGTTATGGCTCCCTCCTACAATACGACAAGAATAATAATAATAATAATTTTCATCACAATTTACTATTTATTAATATCAAACAGGGGATGCTGAATCCCCTCGGATCCTGGCGTTCCGGTTCCAATACATCCAAACATACAATGTGCCTAAGCAGTGATGTGATAGTTTCATTTCGAGTAAAAAAATCTACTTTGTAGATGTCTGAGTGGGTGGGTTGTATTTGGCCAAGAAGAATAAAGTGAAAAAAAAGCAATTTAAACAGAAAAAAAATTCGCCAACTTTTTTTTTCATCGAAATTTTGCAGCCATCGTTGTTGCTTTCGTTCTTGGGAGCCATACCAAATTATTATTGTGCACAACGAGTCTTGCGAACGATCCAGCCAATACCCATTCTCCCCTTCCCTTGGTTGCCATCGCCTATCCACCGGAAAAAACCCAGGCAAATTCTTCATGCTTGACATTGATGCGTCAATGGTTTTTGTGATCATTTTGAAATTGATGTTCCAACACACCCGGGATCCCGGGTCCCTTTTCCTATACCCCTTTTTTCCGTAGGATATCAATTTCATCTCATTCCATGTGGCACATTGGTATGCCAATTTCGATGATTCCCGAAAAGCATCCTGCGCGCCCACATCGATGGATCCCATAGCCTACATAGACACTCTCATACTACTATCCACTAATTGCTTAGATTTATTATATATTGAAAGTCATGGAAAAAATATGAATATTAAATTATATAAAATGAAATATATCTTCGCTGGGTACCAAGTGCATATTATTTTCAGTGTTCCAAGTGTTCCATAGTTCCATGACAAAAATAACCGTTGCTTCAGTCATACACTAACATCGATACCGAAATCTGTCCCGACAAACTGATTTTTATATTTTTTCGGGTTTCTCCATCTCTTTCCAGGTACCATGTTATCAAGGATGTCGGTCCAATTGAAACCTGGCCAACTAATTAGCATCCAACGATCACCAACAACTACGGTTCCACATTGTTATCTTAATGCGCCTCATCATGTATGTATTTTTTCTTCTTTTTCTTCTTTTTCTTCTTTTTCTCTTCTTTCTCCTCGTCTCCTCCTATTCTCCTCCCACTTTCCCTTTTTCTCCTCCTCTTTTTCTTTTTCTTCTCTTTTTTGATTCAATATCCAGACTGTCCAATTAGTTGCGTGTGTGTCTGTTTGTTTGTTTTTATGATATTATTGAATGCTAAATGTTTTTGATATATTCTCAGAAAAAAATCAATATTTTCGTCTAGGTTCTCCTGGAAAATGAGACAGGGAAAATTGCTATTACCAAATAGCTCGAGTCGAGTAGCAAAATTATGATCTTGATGATGATCACCATCATGTTGATGATTCTCTGTTGCACGATTCCTATGGGAGGAGATACTATCAGCCAGCACATATCCATAAATGTTTGCTTGTTGTCTTTTTCCCGGGTCCAGAACTAAAAAGCTTTTTACACTAACCTCCGCAAGACATTCATACAACTTAAATATACTTTGAGAGATACACCCATCAGATCATAATGTAATCAACCAAAACAGTTTGCTGGTGTTTCCCGCGCAAACCAAAATTTCAATGAAAAACAAACGGGTAGCATCTTCCAGAATTCCAGAGTACAAAAAACCAAAAAGAAGAAGAAGAAGAAGTATAGCAAGCAGAATAAGCAGCAGAATCATGACTATAGAATACGCATGCTTGAAAATTCCCTATAAGTTTTGGGCGAATTCGGTAGACATGGATCATTCATTATTCGAATCTAGATGTGTTCGGAACACCACACGCGCGATTGTTTTTTTTTTCAGGCGGTTGGTCCTAGTGTCGTGTGGGCGTGTATCTGTGTTATCTCTGTAATCTCTGTTTGTGATCCAAATCTTCAAAAAACTATCGTGCGAATTTCCCGAATTTCTCTATTTCTGTGTCCGTGAGTTGGTGAACGTAAATCGTTTCAGCTTAATTGATTAATTAATCCTTTCTGGAATAGCTGTGTTTATCTTGTGTGAATCCATTGTTATCATTGAAGCAAATTATTATCCAACAAAATGGTATGCGCTTGTGATTATCACGCTCACTTCCGATCAAACAAGTCAATCATTTCGAATGTTTTGCTTGTTGGATGTTTTCCACGATTCTATCATAAATGTTTGTCAGGCATCTACCCACACAACCGATAGAACAACACAACAGAAAAGTTTTATGGTTGCATTGCTTTTTCTCCTTTTTGGTTTGGCTCTGGTTCACCAAAGCCAGTGCACCGATTCTGCACTGTTTGTATTTTATGTCCAGAATCCAGAATTCTTGTTTTTTTTGTGTTATTATTATCATACATTTTTGTTTGGTATACCCATTTTTCCTATTAATAATAATAACATTAACAATAATGTTCTTGGACGGTAATAATGGCTGGTTATGGCCATGGTGGACCACCAACATCATAGGCCCAGAATCCTCAGACCAGTGATCTGGATTGGTCGTTGTAAGAGGATGTTTGTTCAGCAAAATATAATGCTGGACAAAAAGCTTAGACAATAATCCACCAAGCATGCTTTGACCATGTTGAAAATTGAATTATTTTGTTTCTTCTTATTCTCCATTCATTCATTGCCATTATTAATATTAATTTAACATCATGATCATTATTATTATTATCGTTGAGATTTTTTTTCTGCCATTTTCTAGGGTCTTTGTTTTTCCCTAAGAAAGCAACTTCAATTAATTCTTTAACAGTTTTGTTAAGGCTCGACCCTCTATAAACCATGCAATACTTGATTAAAATTTTCCATTGTGTAAATCCTAAAAGAGCAAAGAGAGTGAGAGAGATTCGATGTGAATTTCTCGATAATAATAATTATTTTTTTAATTGAAACACTTGAAAACAATTGATGCATATAACTTGGTTTCGAGCATATTGAAATTTGCATATTTGGTTTGCTTGTCCCCTTTTTTGCCCCACATTGAAGTTTGGCAATCGTTATTGCACACCATATTGGTCCTTCAATTGTGTCTGTGTGTTTGTCGGATCCGTAGAATTTCCACGCTAATTATTAGTTACAGTTATTGCAGATTAATTCTAGGAACCGAAACCTAAAACTGAAGGAGAGATATTCTTCTTTTTCTCACACACACATTCTCCTCGTTATCTTGCTTCTCCTATAATCTGCTAACAAAAACATTAATTGAAAATTTCTTCCAAAGCATATAATAACGTTAATGATTAAATGCAGTTTTTTTTGTATGGCTGGTTTCCAAGAAAAACAAAAAAATTCAAATCCTCTTATGGTTTTTGATCCCAATATGATGATGATTATCATGAACTTATTCACGAAATTCGTTCAAAACTCATGGATCATGAATATTTTTCTCGCAATTAGTTTCGGTTTTATATTTTCTGGTTCTCAACGCGTTGTTTCATCAAGCGTTTTTTGCGCCAAATTTTAGCCTTTTCTGGAATTTGAATTTATTTGCTTTAGGCGCCATCCTGTGGCGAGCAAGTTTAACATAAGTAGGCTTCTTTGTAAAAAAAATTTGGCGAGCCATCTAGTGGCGACTAGGGAATGCAAAATTTCGATCAATTCCGGATTCAAGATTTTTTTGGATTTCTAGTTATTTTTTTTTGATACAGCATATAGCCTAACCTATAAGACACTTAGAAAGTTATGACGACGGTAGTCTCACGTCCTTTATTTTTGAATAATGTAAAACCAGCCAATCATATTTCATTTCTTTCGAATATCGACCAAAAGGGAGGCGACAGAAAATAGTGAAGTGAGACAGAGACTGGTTGTGATTGGTTAATTTTGCATCACTCATTCACATTGCTTTTGTAAAATCGACCCAACTTTCGTCCTTATAACGGGGATAAGCCAACCCATTTTTTTCGCAAGGGGGTTGAACCTCTTTCTGTAAACAATAGATTTGAGTTGGAGTTGAGTCAAGCGCATTGGCGATTTTTTGTTGAGGAAATAAGGCTGTTCAGACTTTGCTATCGCGTACTTTAACTTGTATTACTTTTTGCTCTCCCTAGTGGCGACCAAGTTAAACATTTTTTTGAAAATTTAAAATTCAATAAGAATCGTCTTGTTTCTTTGAATTTTCTAAGGTTGGTCATGATGTCCATTCGCCGAATAATCGACATTGCCAATGTCATAGCTGTAATCACCCGTGTGCGCATATTTGTAAAACAAGGAAACCAAAAGGTAAACGATGGACAGAGGATATGGCACATATGTGCCATTTCTCCAGCAAACCACATGCATCCATGTGCTGTGGTGGTGAAGATTTGGCCACAGCATGTGAACCGCTCAAAGAACCGGGTACCAGTTGGAAACATAGCGAAGTGATTGCATCGTTGAGAACGGTACCAACCGAAATGAGCAGACAACGTAAAACCACGCTTCATTCTATAACAATGCATTCGTCGTTGAGAGAACCACCACCATTACAATCCAGTTCTTTGATGATGATGATGAAAAAACCATCTTCCAAAATGGATGTTCAACGAGAATCGAGTTCTCCTAATTTCGATGATGATCTTCTTGATCGCCATCAACAATTGGGTAGTGGTCTTTTGGCACGTACCGGATCGGATCTTTCCATTTCAAGTCTTCCATCTAGTAGTTCCGTGGCAGAAATGTACATTGGCCGTTCAGTATTGACAGATGAATCCGATATTGATTCGGAAACGGAAAAAAGCCTTGAATCCAATTCAAAAGTGAGAAACAAACAAGGTTTACGATCATTGGTGGCTTGTTTTTTGGCCAATTCGTTGAGGCTGAAATCAATCAAACTAGATAACAATTCTAATAGTGATCAGGGAAACAATAAGAAAACCAATTCGGATCGTAGCCATTCAAGACGAGTAGTTAGTGGTGGTAAACATCTTCAACATCATCATCATCATCATCATCATCATCATCATAATTCTGTACAGCAGCCTCAATCACAATATCATCTAGAGAAGAAGAAACAACGTAAAGCGGCCGCCACCACCCGACATAATAATCGTTTAGGTTTGAGCTCAACAGACACAAGCTATCATGCGGACATTCCAAGCAGTAGTGTTGCTGCCAATCCAACACAACCTTTCAATAGTCTTTCATCGGATTTGTCTCATCATCCAATGATTATGATGATGAATGAAATGAATCCAACAATCCAATCAACAACTTTAAATAGTAATCCTAATTTTAGTAATAATAACCATAAAAATAGGTCAATTACAAGCAATTCCAATAAGAAACCGATGCAGAATCTAGCATCATCATCATACTATTCGTATGGTTCGAAAAGCTCGCCTTATCGTAATAGTGAAATGCAAATGTTGATGGATCAACATCATCAACAACACCCAACAACATCGCAACATCATCAAATTGATGGACATATTTCGGAGGAAATAACCTATACAACAACCACCACGACCAGCAGCAGTAGTGGTACACAAAAATTCACCAGAGCAGAATCGGCGGTCAGCGATAAACGTTCGATGAATTATGCAACAAGTAGTGAGACATTTCAATCACCACGCCGTAGACGGAATAAAGGTCCGGCCCCGAAACCGCCGAAAAAATCAACCAACAACAACAATAAAGATTGTGGTGGTGTTCCGCCACGCACCACCACTGGTTGTTCCAGTAGTCCAATGTCCAACGTTGATCCAGTATCCACGGCATCGTTGAATTCATTCCCAGCAAGTCTTTCAAATTCAAGTCTGACCACTAATGCTAGTAGCAATGCTAAAGCAAAAGTGATTATTACTAAAAGTCCGGCACAGCATCCGCCCAATTTGGTACGATCGTTGTCCGAACAAAAAAACATCAATACAAAAATATTGATCAATGCAATGCCTTCGTTTCGAAGCGAAGTTAATCTACAGGAAGTGATCGATGGAACCCAAAAGGATACCATTAATGAAATCAAAGAAAATGAAGAAGAATTGATCGCTATTGTCTGCAACGGAAACAGAGAGAATGTTGAACCACAATCATCATTATCATCCGGTAATCCGTTACAACAATATCCAGAAGAATCCATCTATGAGACACCGTTGTCTGGTAAAGTATTATTATTGAAAGAGATTCCACCATTTTTGCCGGAAAAAACATTCGATCCGGTCAAAGTGTTTGGATGTCCGTTGAATGTTAAAACTAAACTATTGGAATCAAGATCCTGTCATGATGATAATGATGATCATCAACCACAATCAACGCGACAGTCCGATGGTCAACATTCTTCTCCCGGTATTATTCGTAGTAAATCGATGCCATTTGCCAAGTACACTTGTTGCATGTACCATTGGAAAGAGTATCTATCCACATTATCTGCTAATAAGTTGAATGAGAATGATCATATACCATCGTTTCCAACACAAGATGCTTGTAGAATAGATTTTTGTGATGCATTATTGGATGATGTTTGTGATTGTAACAGAAACAATGGCGATGGTATCATCATCAGCAACCTGACCAACGCTTTGCTCAGTCCCAAACACAGTTTACGATTCAAGAAAAGTGATTTTGATTTGAAAATATCTTCCGAACAAACCAACGGCGGTGGTGAAGGAGGTGCTAGCAACGGCAATTCACCAGCGGATAATCTTCTGAACGAAATGAATAGCTTTGAATTTATTCGAGCCATGTCCGATGGTTCATTGACCAATACCAATAGTGCTGCAACCGTAGTGGAATATATCAACGACGAACAGAATGATGGTCTGAAATCTCGTGAAGAAATTCTTGCTCACAATGCTCAGCTTAAGGACGTGTTCTGTCAGACTAGCTTCAAATTGGATTCACCGGAAAAGCTATCCAGAAATCGTTGTTGTAAGCACAAACATTGCCGTTGTAGATCGTTGAGATATCGGACACATCGGAAAGATTGCCGTTATTCATATTCATGTACGTTGCACAATGATTGCCATGCAAACAATTCATCGTGTTTTCAATCATCGGAAAACAAAAAATGTTCCAATGTTTGGCTTACGAGCAGCACTTCTGATCATTCTCTATCATCATTATCGTCATCCAACTCCACGTTGTCGGAAACAACATCGGCAATGCGAAACGTTAATGATTTGATCACGTTTAGCAACAAGAATCCACTGCCGATGAGTTTTTGGACTTCCAACAAACCATGCGGGGACAACATGAACAGTTCTAACCATTCTAACCATTCTAACCATAAAAGAGATGACCACTCTTCTATTAATCGATCTTCAATCAGCACGGAGAAGTTGTTCAAAAGTGCCCAAACGAATCATTCCAATCATCATCACAATCACAAAAGCGGAAACAATCAGAATCAAATGTTTCCAATCAAGCCAGATTGTTTTATAACTCAAACAGGAAATGGCAGTTTTCTAGTTGGATCGAAAAAACCGGCAGAAGTGAACATCAATGAGGATTCGTTTGATGGTAAGCTTGAATGTTTTGTTGCTGATTTCAATTAGTTGGTGATCTAATCGAATAATCATCCGATAGATATTCCCAATGAATTTGGCAAAACTAAAACCGATTACGTCTGGTCCAGATGTTTGATGTCACAATTGGAGATGGCCATAGCTAATGGTGATCATCAAAAGGCGGCAATGTTGGCCAAAGAATTGGCAATCAAAAAAGTCAATTGTTCATTGACTGGGAAATTTTCCGGCAACACAACCACCAATGCTTCCGTTTCCGGAACTTCTGATTTGATCAGTTGCGATTCTCCCATTGTGTTAGTGCCTTTTTTATTCTGTTTTTAAACTCCCGAGTGTACAGAATGATGTAAATGGCTTTTCAACTGAAATTTTTCTTGATTTCAATCCAAAAACAGCACATATCTTTACATCGAGGATCGATTATCTCACAGGGGACCGATTCCATTTCAGCTATATCCATCGATGACTGTCGATATGCTTAAAATTAAGGTGGATGAAAGATAGGCGATCCAATTTGAATTTTATATCAACCATTATTCATTTTAAATAGGTGGAAAAGGATTTCAACATTCCTAGTGAATTTCAGCAATGGATTTTTGGAAAAAGTATCGCAACGAACATGGATTCTGCATTGTTCACCTATGGTATCACTAGTTCTGGTTGCCCGATATTTCTCCACATCAAAACACCGAATGTCGATGAAGCGAATTTTCCAAATCCCATTGGCAAATCGCATGAAACGATTGGGTCGGAAACTAATGGCGATCTGTTTGAAAAGGATGATGATAGCATTTTTGAAACACTACAGCCATCGATGGCATTGCCGCCGTATTCTAGTAACATCAAAGATCATGTTTCATTGATCAATGAAGCAAAAATCAACAATGCTAACACCTTCAATAACGCTAGCAATATAAGTTATATACAAAATCCATTGGCTTCGCTTGATCTTGATTCAATGAACAGCATATCAAGAACCAGTTTCAATAATCTAACCCAATCAAATGGATCGGAAAATTTTTCAAATAATCCAAATCCGATCAAAAATTTTAACTTTCCGGAAGAGGAACCACAACAATCTTATAAGACTGAGTTGGTGTTCGAAAGCTTAAATTTTGTGAATGAAATGCTCCCACGAGTTGAAGAAGAGAACGAAGATGAATTAGAAGAATATAACGATGATGGCGAAGATGAAGATGAAGAGAATAGTCAAAATTCCGAACAGATTCGTTCATTCAAGCCAATTAGTAAAGTAATCGGGCATCGCGAGGAACATGCAAAATTGATTGATATTGATGCGATAATTTTGGACAATGATAATTCAGAACTATTCGATTGTCCCATTTGTTTGAGCCGATTCAAATCTGATCAGAGAGTGATGCTGAAAGGTTGTCGACATAATTTTTGCCGGTAATTATTTTAATTCGTTTTGGAAAATTTGAATTTCAAAATTGTTTCCCTCTTCTTTTGAAGTGCTTGTCTGCAGAATACCATCGAATTCAGTGTAGAAGTACCAATTAAATGTCCATGTTGTGATTATGTTTTGGGCGATGATGAAATCAAAGAATCAGCTTCAGCGGAAACATATGAACTTTATCTGAGCCGAAGCATCTCGGAAGCGGAAAAAAAATTCAACAAAACTTTATCCAATTAGTGTCCAAATTCGACACTGGAATTTCCCGGTAAGGGTAACCTGTAAGATAATGATGAAGAGGATAGAGAGTCTGAAAAAATCCAAATCGTGTGATATAACCAGAAAAAATAATAAAATTAAACTGAACGAGATTCCCCAGAAAAATAATGTCAAAACCAGTGCCTTTTTGAAACGAGAGAATATATGATAAAAAAATATCCGATTGTTTTGCGAAATGGATGATAAAATGTGTTTCCACAATCCGAAATTGTAAACCAATTCTGTTACTTTTATTGTTAACCTTGTCTCCGGAACTTTCAATATTGTTTGTTATCCAAAAGTTAAAAGACGAAAATTCATCAAAAAATATTATACAGGAACTATTTTGAATTTAAAAGTTTTGCAGAATTTATTCATGCATTTCGAAAGGCAAGTTTGATTGAAATTTAAATTCTTGTCTACTTTGGCGCTCTTTTTTTCAGTTGTTGCTCTTATCTATAGAAGTTGTGTAACAATTGATTCCGATATTAACAAATATTATTGATTGTTCATTCAGATTGATTTATTTTTTTGAAAATCATGTTTTCCAAAATATTACAATTCTATCCAAATCAAAAAAATATTATAAAATTTGATTTGATCTTGATTTGAGTCGATTCTCGATATTGTTTGGAAGAATATTATTAGTTGGTGAAATATTGGTTCTTTCATATTTTGTTCCTTCCGAGCAAAATTGTTTTTTTTGCAAAAAAAATCGGATGTATAAGGAAAAACGGAACTGAAAGGTACTTTCATACTTTCGACAGCAGATGGCAGCACCAGCGTCCAGTTAACATTTTCGACACCAGAAGGCACTAGCACTTAAGCTTGGTCGTGACTACTTTTAGCGTATTGTGTTGTGATTGTTTTTTGAAAAAAAAAAACAAGTACATTCAATTAAATTTTTGAATAGTTACTAAATCCAGTGGTAGACAGGATGGATCTTCATCCAACGGATGCAGATAAAAAATGGACAATTTATTTATTGTGCTTGACAAGACGAAAAGCGACAACGAACCCATGGGTCTAACACATATCAAACAAAATCTTGCCAAAGATGAATCGTTCAATTTTTAAAGATTATATTTTCGCAAAAAATGATTGCAATTTGGATCAAGATTTAATTCGAAGATTGTGTGGTGGATTTGCTTTAAGCAAAATCGATTCTAAAACCAAAATTGAAAGAAGAAAATTCTGTGTTCGTCTAGAAATGTGTCGTCTTGAGTGGTTCAAGCCAATGCCTGGCTATGAAGAATTCGAGGGTTGCATAGATTTTCGCGATATTCAAGAAATTCGTATAGAAAATAATGATGAATTATTGCAAGAATATCCGAATATCAAAACAGACAATAAAATTATCGTAATTTTGTATGGAAAAAAATTTCGTCTACGAAAATTAAGCTGTATAGGTGAGTGATTCAAATGAATATTTGTGTTTTGGTTTGTTTTTTCTATCTTTTTCACTTGAATTCTTTCAGCCGATCCAAGTGTTTGTGCCGAAAGATTGAAAAATCTATTCAAATATATCAAAAATGTCGCCGAATGGGCACCGTTCAGGGCTCAAATTGATGTATTACTTCAGAGAGAATTTGAAGAATATTCATCGAATTGTCAACAGTGTAAAGGGTAATTTTAAAAATTTTTGAATAATTTCAATAAACCTGAATATCTTATCTTTCACCAGAATATATCTGAAGGATATAAAACATTGTGTTTGTCGTCATCATTTGAAACTTTCAAGTGGACAGTTGAAAAGGATATTCTATGAGGTGGATCACAATTATTCTGGCTATCTTGAATATGATGGTTTTGCAACATTTTACCATAAAATCAGTATGGTCCAAACATCAATTGACCAATCATTGTTTTTGAGCACTTTGTTTAGACTATATTCGAATGATTCTAAAAAAATCACCATAGGAGAGTTGAAAAATTTTTTTACAAATGAACAAAAAATCAAAATAACTTTTCAGCAAATAAGTGATATTGTATATCGCAATTCTTTGGACGCGCTACGTCATTATGAAGATGAGCCTTATTTTACCCGGCGCGAATTCATCGATTATTTATTTTCCCAAGAGAATTCTATTTGGGATGAGTATTATAGCGATGTTACCCAAGATATGAATCAGCCACTAAATCGTTATTGGATAGCATCTTCTCACAACACTTATCTTAGCGGTGATCAATTCAAAAGCGAATCCTCCGTAGAATGCTATGTTCGATGTTTGCGTTCTGGTTGCCGATGTATAGAATGTACGTTTCAAAAAATTTTTTTTTGTCTTAGATTTATAAATTTAATAACAATTTCTAACCTGGATTCCAGTGGACTGTTGGGACGGACCAGACGGTAAACCATTGATATATCATGGTAGAACATTGACCACCAAAATCCAATTTGTCGATGTTATAAAATGTATTAAAAAACATGCTTTCAGTGTTTCCCAATATCCGGTAATATTGTCCATTGAAAATCATTGTAATATTAAGCAGCAAAAATTTATGGCGGATTTTCTTACCGAAACTTTCGGGGATATGTTGTTGAAGAGACCGGTCGATAACAATGAAACTTGTTTACCATCACCAGAACAATTGAAAAGAAAAATAATAATCAAGCACAAGAAGGTTAGGCTGGAAAATGATACCACTAAAGAAACTGTGAATAATTTTAAATCAAACGATAGTACTAAATCTATCAAAGATCGTGAAAATGATTATGATAATTCCATCAAATATGGTAATTTGTTTATATTTGCGTCAAACAAAAAACGATGGCAAAAGCATTTTGTCATATTGACCAGCACAAAACTAAGTTTCATATTAGATGATAATGATGAAAACGAGAACAGCGAAGAAGAAGACGATGATGATAGTGAAACATCTTATGGTTCGATTGGGGGAAGAGAAAGTTATTGTACATTTTCGAAGAAAAATTCGTCAAAAAGTGAACTACATTATGGTGAGCCATGGTTTCATGGAAAACTTAAGGGTGGCCGTTTGGAAGCAGAAAACATTCTGCACAAACATTCAGATGATGGTACATTTTTGGTCAGGGAAAGTGAAACACATCCCGGCGATTACACATTATCGTTTCTTTACGATGCTAAAGTTCATCACAGTAGAATTAAATTGGAGATTCAATCCAACGGAATCAGGACATATCGTTTAAACAATCTGATAAGTTTCAATACATTATATGAATTGATCGAGTATTATCAAACAAAACCACTGAAAAGTGATAAATTTCAAGAGTTGTTTCTTAGAAATATTGCCCCACAACAAAACACTCATGAGAATCAGCCTTGGTTTTATAAGAATCTTAGTAAAGAAGAAGCTGAAGATATTTTGAAACGATTACGTCATAATGGGGCATTTTTAGTTAGACACAGCGAACAACAAGAGACACAATTTTCAATATCATTCAGAGCGGAAAATTTGATCAAACATTGTAGAATCAAAAAAGAAGGAAGATTATTTATGATCGGTGATGAAGAATTCGAAAGCTTGACAGAATTGATTGAATTTTATGAGAAGAATCCTCTTTACAGAAAAATCAAGCTACTTTTTCCAGCAACTCGTGAAAATGTTCGTATTTTGGGGGGTGAACCAACCGAATCTCAAAGCAGTTATATGGAACACGGAACAATTTTGTCCGAAGGTTACAAAGTGATTTCACTTTATGAATATATTGCTAAAGATTCAAACGAATTAACATTAATGGTTGGTGATGTGATTAAAGATGTTATCAAGTATGAAAATGGTTGGTGGAAAGGAACACTTAATTCAAAAACCGGATATTTCCCCTCGAACTTTGTCGAAGAAATCAATGAAGATCTAGACGAGCAAGAAGCAGAGACAGAAACATGTGGTTCGATCGATTTGGATGATCAAAATGTTACCATTTCCCTGTATCCATCAGAATTGAATTCATTCAAGATTGGTTCTATGATTTTCATGGCTCAAAATGAAATGGATTGTCAAGATTGGATCGTTAAGATTCAGGAAATTTTGAACAATAAAAAAGTGAAAAACAACAAAGATTCGTCCAAACGTTTGGTGAAGATTGCACCAGAACTGAATGATCTGATTGTCTATTGTTGTGCGGTCGCGTATGATGGAAAAATATCCAACTACAAAGAGATGTGTTCTATAAGAGAATCTAAAATTGAGAAATATCTGAATAGTAATCAATTTCGGCACATAATCAATTTCACTCGCTATCAATTGATGCGAGTCTATCCGGAAGGAACAAGAATCTATTCATCCAATTACAATCCGATACCGATGTGGAATTGCGGCGTACAAATGGTTGCGTTGAATTATCAAACCAAAGATAAAGCAATGCAGATGAATTTTGCTAAATTCATGCAAAACGGCAGCTGTGGTTATGTGCTGAAGCCGCAATACATGAATTCAGAGGAATATAATCCATTTATTAAACCATCTAATCTGGATTTTTGCTCGCCAATCGTTTTGATCGTCAAGGTAAGCCGAACAGAACGATTCGTCGTATATTCGGTCTGATTTTGGTACTTTTCAAAAAAAGATTATTTGTGCAAAGAATTTAAGAAAATCGATCAAAGGCGTACTCAGTCCATCGGTGGAAGTGGAAGTAATTGGTGCAGATTTCGATTGCAAAAAATTTCTCACAAACATTATTTGTAATTAAATTTCCTAGTCTTCAAAATTTTCTCTCTTTAACATTATCACCATTTTTTAAAGATGATAACGGCTTGTGTCCAGTTTGGACCGACAATGAATTCGTATTCAATATTACATTTCCGGAAATATCATTACTCAGATTCGTTGTCTATCATCGGGACAATTTTGATGAGAGCAGTTTGGTTGGTCAAGCGACTTACCCCATTTCCTGTATTCGACAAGGTATCCATTTTTTCGAATATTGTAGTTTTATCCCTCTTTCTCACCCGAAACAATTTCGATGCACAGGTGTTAGAAGTGTTCGATTGAAAAATGAATACAGTGAATATCTGGAATTGGCTACATTGCTGGTGCATATTGAAATCCTTCCTTCAAGGGTAATTTTCATGTTTGTCAGGATTCTCATTAAAATCTTACCTCTTTCAGGATGAAACATTTGAAAAGCTGAACAATTCGATTGAACTGCTGTCGAGTTTGCAGGATAACATCAATAAATTATTGAAAAAATGAACACCGATTTATCTTGTTAGTTGGTTCTCGTGGCTGAATTTTTGCATCAGCAAAACGGTGCACACATTCGGAACTGGGTGGGAAAGTTCGAATTCGAATTGGAATTTTTTTCTGGAAACTTTTCCCTGGATTGATTTAAGGTTTCAGTAAAGTTTCTTCAATGTGTACCTTGTTTTATGGATGGTATCTTTTTTGATTAGAAAATTTCGCGCTAATCACGGATTTAAATTTTATCTGGTATCAAATTATCACTCATTTTGACATATTTAAATTATTATTTGGAATTTAAAGAATTTTAACTGATAAAATCAAATAAAAGTTTTTGATACAGACATGTGTACTCTTTAATGTTTATAATGTTTTTTTTTTCTGGATTGAAACGATTCTGAAACGGTTTTTCTAGATTCTTATTGCTCCGATAGTCGATCGATTGATTTCAGTTGCCTTGGATTCGTCTGATTCCCAAAAAAAAACTCGAAACCATTGAGTTTAATGGGCTGATTCTCGTTTTAGAAACTTCCTGTGATAATTCGGATCAATTTAGACTTAGTCATTTTATAGGAAAATATTCTTTGACTCAAACAAAATTATCAACAATGGCGGATGTGGACCGGCGTTCCAGTACTAGCGTAGGAAAAAATCCTTCGTTAAAGCAATCTGGCCTTTTATTATTATCGATTCTGTTGATATCTACACTGTGTTTGTATTTGGTTTATGTCAATTTTCCAAATCTTGAACCGTATGTTCGAATCGAAAATTATGCTAAAAATTTTTGCTAAAAGATCCAATCTTGTCTTTTCCGAGCAGTCAAGAAGTGCAATATTTTAAATTACCAATGAACATTGATGATGCCAAAAATTTGGGTAGCGTTTTGTCAAATTACAAGGATCGATACTTTTATTCGGTACTCTTTGGCTTTATAATCATTTATATATTGTAAGTTTAGAATGATATTCTGCAACCCTGATACAGTCCTATGATATTGGTCGGTTTTCTTTAATTTTTAGTCTGCAATCATTTGCCATTCCCGGTTCGATATTCTTGAGTGTGATGTCTGGTTATTTGTTTCCACTACCGCTTGCTCTCTTGTCAGTTTGTTTCGTAAGTTTGATTTGCTGGCACATCGCCTACCTTGGAATCGGGATCTTCAACAATTTTAGCCATTTTTTTTCTTCATTTTGATTAGTGCTCAGCGGTGGGAGCATCGATATGCTATTTATTATCGATGTTATTCGGCCGTCCATTCATCATTAGGTATTGGCCAGATAAAGTGGTAAAACTTTCCACTGTGATTGATCAACACCGGAGTCATTTATTTTATTATATGATCTTTTTACGTATTACACCATTCCTTCCCAATTGGTTCATCAATATCTGTTCACCGATTGTCGATGTCCCTTTGAGCATTTTCTTGGTTGGAACCTTTTTCGGTGTTGCTCCTCCCTCATTCATAGCGGTCCATGCTGGAACGACATTATATCAATTGACGTCATCCTCTATCATCTCATTTAAATCAATGCTGATGTTGATCGTATTCTCTCTCTTATCTCTGCTGCCTATTATTTTTAAACGAATTTTCCCAAACAAATTCAAACAACCATAGCAACATTTATCAATTTTGTTAAAACATTTATTTATTTATTTTGGAAGTTGTTTTCTGCAATAAATTCGTCTGACATCAAAAGAATTCAAGTGTATGCGTGCAAGCGTATTGATTCCGGATGCATAGAATAATGGTCGCGAACAATGTTCAGGGAACAAATCTACCTTCCCATTCAAATTTAAATGTTTCATCTCGATATTGATTAAATAGGATCTGAAATTTTCTTTTCCATTCATCATAATGTGGTTCCTCATCAAATTCTAAATTTCTGGTATAATCTAAATAATCAGCAAATAATTTTGGAAAATTTTTGCATAATTTAGACACCGGCAAACTTTGCTTGATTTCGCCTATTTTTTTATAACGTTCTTTCAATGTGGCCGCTTTCAAACCGGACCATGGTAGTATGCCATCTCTTAAAAAATATACAAACAAATGTCCCAATGCTTCCAGATCATCTCTTCTTGATTGTTCGATACCATAATGTGCATTGATGCTCATATATCTGGCTGTACCGGTTAGATTTTTTCCTTCACGATAAGGTATGTGAAGACCGGTGTATGGATCGATGTAATATTTGCTCAAACCAAAATCAACCACATGCACAATGTTAGCAGTCGGCTTGTCAGGACAGCCCAGAAGAAAATTCTCTGGTTTTACATCTCGATATGCTATGCTGTTGTATTAAAAAATTTAAAATTTAAAAAAACTGGTTTTTCATGATGAAGCTTGATGAAAATTTAGAACAATTTACTTTTTAGAATGGATATATTGAAAACGATCCAACAATTGTATTGCTAAGTAGATGATGGTCTTGGTGGAGAATTTTCGATCACAAGCTTGGAACACTTCTTCAAGATTTTTCCCCAACAAATCAATCACCAGAACATTGTAACGGCCGAACTGACCAAACCAATACATTTTGGGGAATCCAATATGTTCACCAAGCAATTCATAGACACGTTTTTCATTAAACAATTGTGCGGTACGATCTCTATTGGGTTCCAATTTGATGGCCACTTTTAAATCACCATTCAATGTTTGTCCTAAAAATATTTGCCCAAACGAACCAGATCCGAGCTTGTCCAAAGTAATATAATTTGGTCCAATTATTGTATCGGGTCCGATTTCATATTTTTCACGTAAAGCTTGAAAATCCATTTCCGATGAATCGCTAGACATTTCTGACATTTTGATTTTGGCTTTTAATCCCAACATTTTTTAACAATCCTTTTGCAATTTATTCGTATTTTAAAAGCTTCTCTTTCAAATTCTAATGTTTCCCCTTAAAATTCTAAATCAAATTATTCATTTATTCGAATTCAACAATCGAATTGATTCAATTCCCTTAGAAAAATTAAATGTACACGTGCTTCGAAAACAGATTCGTGTAGTCGTGTGAGTGTGTGAAAATATGAAATTAATATTCGATTAATAAACGGAATGAAATCACTGTAATAATTGAAACATTTTGGATTTATTCGAAACATTTGTGCTCATTGATCCGTATGTTTGGCCTAAACAATGACAATGTTTCGGAAGAATGAGGAGAGAGAGGATTCTCATTTTGTTCGTTGTCGAAGTCAACAGCATTGGTGGTTGATATCGATCTGATGAGATTCTGTGATCTGCAAATGAAATGCGAATATCATCGTATGAAGTGATATGAAATTTCGGAGAATAACCGAATCAGTAGGGCATCTGCCAGAAAAGTTTTGTTCTGTTCTATTCGATTTGATTGCTGTGTGATTATATCAGAGGCTCTCAACCTTTTCCCACCTTCAAGCCATATTTTCCCCATACAAAAAATAGAGAGCCTTAGCATTGCCCATGTCCAATGAAAAATGTTGCTAATTCAAACACAAATAAATAATCAAATTTGAAAGGAGAGAAAGCGAGAGAACCTCCTCCTCCTTCTTCTTCTTTTTGCACTGTTTCTGTTGTCCCCAGTTGTTGCAGTCTTTTTCACAGGCATGGCCAGCCTCAAAATCTTTAACGAAGCCCCTCCTTATGTTATCCTTGTGTACGCGCGCGGAAGAGAGAGAGGCCTCTAGGTTCAATTTGGGGAAACAATTCGAAATACCAATTAGCGGAATCAAATCAATGATTGATTGAAAGGTGTTCAGAAACCTTACAATATAAGTCAATAATCATCGAAAAAGCCATGCCAAGCTACAGTGGTTTGAACCACGGGTTGAACATCCCTGGATTATATTGTTAGCTGAGCCATCAAGACCATCACCATGGCTAGTATTCCAATAAAAATCTCCAGAATAATAACATTATTATTATTATTATTATTATTTCATATAATAATATTATTATTTTTATTGTTAATATCATTTAGTTGTTGTAGCAGCTGAATGGTCGATCATCAACCGACAATAACAACAACAACAACAACAACAACAATCAGAAGAACCAAAAAGTCCAAAAGTATTCAACGAGAAAAAAAAACAGGGAGAGAGAGAGAGAGAGAGAGAACGAAAAAGATTCGGTTCGGGTAAAGTGTGTCCAATATTTCTTTCATGAACAGCCCGAGAAGAGAGAGAGAGAGAGCGACAGAATTCTGGTTGTGCATGTGTATGCCTGCAAGTGACAGATTTGATTTTCCCTACATCTCTCTCTCTCGCTTTGCTCTGTATGTGTCTGTACCATTATTTGTTCCAAAACTAATTTACTTTTGGAAGCCTTGGCCATGTACCCACGCACACTTGTTTCACTTTTGCATCCCCTTCGCGCCCATGTTCCTTACCCTGGTGTATGTGTGTGTGTGTTTGAGGGGAGGTGTAGGCCTAACAATGTTTTCGGTGTTGAAATTCTAGGTTGTGAGAGAAAAAATAGAAATTTTCTGTTCCATTTTTCTCAACCAGTATACTCCAGAAACTTGTTCACCGTCATGGATTCTGGATCCTTGTTTTTCGTCAACCCTGGCAAAGCACAGGAAGAGAATCATTGGGAGCGATCACATCTCGCTCCGATGAACAAACCAACAAGAGCAGACTGTTTATTTGATTCAATTAACAATAATTAATTGAATATTATTATTATTATTATTATTATTATTATCATTATTGTTATTAGCCTTTTTCTGGTTCGGTCGGATTGCTTTCACATATTTGTTGTTTTCCATAATTTTATTGTTACACTCGATTCTTTTCGGGTAATTTTTGGCGACCACACGCCATTCATTTATTATCCACCAAACAACAATGGTCACTTTGATCACTCTTTTGTTTGGTCAACAAGCGAACCGTAGAACGGAAATCCTTCATATATCCTCCCCTTACTGTTTGTACATTTAAAACAATTCAAACAATAAGGGTAATTCTCAAAAGCGGTGTTCTATTTCACCGGGATTCTGGTGTCTAGAACATATGTTGTTGTGTGTGTTTGTATCCAGATTTAAATACATTGACATGTCAAACATTTTGAGAATCTACAATAGCAACCAAATCCTGTGACAGTTGACAACCGTTGCCGCCGCTTTCCCCTCTACAAGATTGGATTTTGAATTTTTGTTTCCAATTTTGGCCCAAAATCTTTCTGTCAAAACAATAACTTTCCAAGCAAAAAAAAGGCAAAACAAATTTTAACAAATTTGAATTCCAATCAAATTCACATTTGCTCACATTTCAACCTGTTCGATTCTGGCTACGACACACCATATCTAATCATATGTATCACTGGTGTACATTGCAATACTAATTTAATCACATACAAACACTTGCACAACTTGTATTCTGGTGCATTCTTGTTCATTTTTTTTCTTGATTTGGTTTTATTTTCCTTCTTCTTCTTCTTTTTTTTTCTTCTTCTTCCACTGTTGTTTCCGTTATCGTTGTTCTGGTCGTTGCCTTGTTTGTCAGACTATTTTTTTTGGTTGTTGTTGTTGTTGTTGTTGTTGGCTCTCGATCTGGATTCTAGATTCTGAATTCTGGATGCTGGTCGTGTGCGTCATATGCTTGTGACAGGTATAAAAGTTCCTATTTTTTTCCTTTTTAGTTGTTTCCGAGTAAAAAGGAGCTTTTCCGAAAATATAGAGGGATGGAGACATGCATCTGCATTGTGCCCAGCGGTTGCTGCCATTCGGATATCCCTCTGTACACGGACACACTATCCAATATATCGTCCAATACATACAGAAGGACTTATTAAGATGAGAAAAGACGAAAGAAACGATGCTTTTTCCATCAAACCAGATTTTATTGTTCATTTCATTCTTATTTTTTTTTGTTCGGAATGAGAAACCAAAATCAAATCAAAGTCTGGTGTTCGTATCAAGTCGGTTTTGTTTGAAACGGATTCTGGGTTTTCCGCTCGGTGCTCCGAATCCAGGCGGATAGCGGAACGAAATTCGTGCAAATTTTTATTTATTTTTTTTTTTTGAAATAAAAGTTATGGAACACAAACATTATTGTACAATTATTGATTTTATTTTATTGATCAATGACCACCGTCATCATCACCAATCGAACCATTGTTATTGTTTGGTTGTTGGATCAGTTTACCAACAATTTTATCAATTTGATTCTGCAACTGTTACACAATGATACCGAACGAGAAACGAACAAGAAGTTTATATATTGATTTTCATTGGCTTCCCGAATAATGATTCCGATAATGATCATTATGTTGTGATGTGTGTTGATGAGGTTCATCATTATTAGGAACAGTAGCAGCAGTGGAAAGCTTGGCTGCCGTGCATTTTTTTTTGTTTCAAAAATTCATCCGGAAAAGTTTAACGAGTCTGGTGAAGTCTTTTATTTATACTCTGCTCAAGCCATCAACTCTTGATGACGATGATGGAACCACTCTGGTCCAAATGTGTGAATTTGTTAATTTGAATATGAACAGTTAATATATGCCCATTTAGCATAATTACTTTTCACCGAAAGTGTGTGTGTGTGTGTGTGTGTGTATGTTGGTGAGCCGTGCAAAATATTGAAATGAATGAACTTTGGGCCCGAAACAAAACGAGTTTAGTAAAAACGATCCAGTTTACCATGGCACCATGTTTGCAGACACAAACCAAAACAGATTGAGCCATGAAACCATTTTTCCGGGGGCTTTCCTCTCTCTCTCTTTTTCTCCTTTCGTTTCGTGGTTTTCCATAATTTTTTTCTCGCTGCTGCTGCTGCTGCTGCTGCTGCTACTAAGCCCAAAGCTTTTATTTTGGTTCGCGCGGAAAAGAACATTGAAGCACAAATATGACTTGATTTGAATTTAATTTGATTCTGTGTGAAAAACCTTCAACCTTGTTCATGGAATATGTGTTGTTAACGGTTCCCGGTTTTGAGAGGTCTTTCAGGCCGCTCTAAACGATGATGGCGTGAATATCGCCGAACCCTTTTTGCGGTGGTTATGGATCGATCCTGCATGGTTCGAGCTGTTTTCATTCTTCAGGGGGTTATTTGTGGTGATTCAAAAACAAATTAACACCAACACCGCCACCATCACCGAAAACACAAAAACGGTGCAAAACGTGAACAACGCGCACACATCCCAGGAGAGAATCCTGTAACGCTATTTAAGAAACCATTAATATCAGTTTCAGTCTCTTTTGCCTTGCCCCTTTTTTTTCTTTATCCTCTGTTTTTTCTGGTTGTTGAAAGGGGACGACGTTCTAGGCTACTGTCTCTATAACGCCTTTCCCTAGCTTTCTATATTGATATACGCGTGAGAGAGGCAGAGCCTCATGTAGGAGTGTGTGCGTGTAATCGACACTTTTCAATATTATTTTATACATTTGATTCAATTTGATATCTCTCTCTCTGGCTATTGGCGCGGTTTCTTCAACGTTCGCGCCCCTTTTTCTAATGTTTTTTCCTGCGCCAAACACCATTTTGTATTATCGAAATTGCTTTTCAATTTATTTCAGCTTCTATCGTTTTTTTTTTCGTTCGAATCCTTTTTTTCCGGTTGTTGTTGTGGAAACTTTTCCGTCTTTTTTTTGGAAACGCTTGAACATGGGTGACATATTGGTGTACCGCCACCGCCACCACCACCACGATCATCGAAACCTATCATTACCGGTTTTTTTTGTTTCGCTCTTCCCTTTTCTGGTCGTCTCCATTGATGATTATTCTATTAATCTATCCATATAATAACCGGCTGCCACAAAAGTCTGCCGCATGCACACGCCGACACATGACATTCGCTTACCGTTGTTTTTTCTGTAACCGTTTAGCTTCCATAAAAATATTATTAATAATTTAATAATTTAATTAGCTCGAGAATCACGCGTTTCGAATCCGGAGCAGAACATTGGAAACGTTTGGAGGACAGGAAATCCTAAAAAAGGTTTGATTTTGAATTCCAGGCAGATCGTTGAAACAGGAACAGCATCCCAGGATCTCACTGTTCGTTTGGTCGGAGCCTAGCTCCTATTTTGCTTTTGCTTTCGGGTACCTAAGCGATGATCGAATCTCAGCGCCAAAAAAAAAATTCGCTGCGAAGAATAGAGAGAATCAAAGGTACAGCTGTTACCATCAAGAAACTAAACTGAATCCTCTATGTGCTCGACCACCATCATCATCATCATCATCATCATCATCATCATCATGGTCGTCGTCAGTCATCTTATCGTCAGTCGATTCTGATGATGAGGGTGGTTGAGTGTATTTTCGCTGCTGTTTGCTCTGTTTGCTTAAACTAAAAGTAACATCCAGATTCTGATATAAAAATTAACAATTAACTGCAGTCGTTGTTTTTTCACGACAATTACGTCCGGAGAGTTTCCCGCTTTCCCAAATAAACCGCGTTCATCATCAACATCTCATCAATTCATTCGCATTTGATATACCCTCTCCATAATAGATAATTACATGACGTTCAGATTCTGTTGTTTGAATTAATTTATTCAGATCTGGGTTTTATCTGGTTGGATCGGGTTAAATCAGCATTATTCTTATGATATTTTGAATATTTACAAAAATCTTTTACACTAGCAACATTGTTTGGATCTTCTGGTCCCAGAAATCATAGGAATTATTTTCCCGCATCAATACCGGGATTCTTGGGAGGAGGAGGAGAAGAAATTCAATGCAATACAATACAATTATAATGCTAAAATTATAGAGATCACTATAGGTGTGTGGCGGGGGAGTTGTGACAAGATTGATTGGTATGAACAACAACAAAAATGGGCGCATTCCGGATTCCGGAAGTCAATCATCTTCAACTTTGATTTCCGTTTCGCTGTGATATGTTTCATTATCATCATCATCATCATCATCCTCAACATTATTATCATCCGCTCCGTTTTCATCATCATCGTCATCTTCTTCATCATCATCGTCTTCATTATCCTGGTGGTCCACATCCGCATTCTCATCATCCATTTCCAGATCATTGTTTGAACCATCAACACTGCTTCCACAATCACCACCAGAATCTGCTTCCATTCTATCTTTTGACGTTGTGGTTGGTCTTGTCGTTGATTTGGTTGTTTTCGTTGTACTCTCTTCGCAATGTTTCTTGATTTTTTGTGTTTTTTCGTCAATTGCCAGACAATGGTTTCGTTGTTGATCCAAGTAGTTTTGCATATAGTACAGATGTGGATGATGGTGATGATGATTTTGACTTTTTTTACTATCACAGATATTTCCAGTGTTTGTAGATCGGAATGGTTTGATGTTAGGCGGCGACAATGATGGTGGGACACAACCATTACCAACGCCGGTCTTGTTCGAAGATGGTGATGATGATGATGAAACAATGGCGGTAGATTTGCCCCCACTTGGTCTAGTCGAAGATGATGAATTACTGCTGCTGCTATACAATCCCACACGATTATAGACATTATTGGTAGAAGCTGCCTTGGTGCAAACTGGATCGCTGAGATCTTGGTTTTAAAAAAACATTAAACCGAACAAGATTATCAATTATTTTCAATCAATACAACAATTCCCAACACAAATTCTACCTGGATTAGGATTGTTTTTGGTCGGTAATGTTTGTTCTCTGGTTCCACCATTCGATAACAGTTCACGTTCTTTGGAATTTCTCCATTTCATTCGACGATTTTGGAACCAAATTTTGACCTGAACAAGAGAAAAACCAATGTAGTCATGTTATTATTTTCATGTTGTTGTGTAGTTTGTTGAAGAATCAAAGAATATGAAAACCAATATCCATAAAAGAACATGCAATTTATAGATTTTTGTTTGGTTTGTAAATATTGTTTCATGTTTCCGCTACTCTGGTCTCTAAATGTGTAACATATGGACCATCTTTCGTGCCAGAAATATGATTATTGATTGACCGGATTTGATTGAATGTTAAACATATGATCTTTACATGACAAAAATCACGAGATGTTTCCGAAAAATCCGGTAGAATATTCGCTCTCGCTCTCTTTCTCTCATTTCGATGTTTGTTCTATCTTCAGTTACTTCGATCACAAATTGATTCTTGATGCGAACCCTAAACATCCGCGAGTAAAACCTTTTTCGGATGGACCACCGAACGTTTTTAGTTCGGTTTGGAAATTTGATAGTGATGATCATGTTATCACCACCATTTACGGCTAACATTACCATTAGCCAAAAAAATTTGGGGCCAGCCCTAAGCGTACAATCAATCAATCTTGTCCATTCGCTCTGTCTCTTGAAGCACAGTTTGTTTGTCGGGCCAGAACTACTTGGCAAAATGTTGAGAAAACAAAATGGAAAGCCTGACAGACACACATAATTGAGTTATTAAAAAGAGATTAGATTCCATCTTCAACTTGTTCTTATTTTACGCCGAAAAAAAAACCGATTCGAATGTCAAACGCGAAAGATGTTTCGGTGATTGACTTGAATCTGTTAAATGTCTTCTTCTGCCTGTCTTTGTGGCAAATTATCATCAAATGTTGGCATGGTGTTGCTTAGGATCATGATGATGATTCCATTCCACCGAGACCACCACCACCACCACCATCATCATCATCATCATCATAATCATCAATCGAACCAAAATTGGATTGATCATGATCATGATGCATAATTCATATGCACAATAATCACAAAAATATGCAGAATTGTAATAATATCTCAATTTGGACATGGCCATTTGGTCATTCTTGTTCTTGTTATTCTCTAAAAGCCATTAAAAAGGCAATTAAGATGCTGGACGCATCAATTTGGCCATTGTTATATTCCTAAACCATCCTAATGCTTTTTCTGTGTCTGAAATGGTGTGTGATTCAAATCAAATTCAGATCTAATTTGTTTCATTCGATTCGATTATATTATTATTATTATTATTGTAGCAGACGGTATCAGGACACGACTTTGGATGGATGATTCCAAAATGAGAAATCCATCTCTCAATATTAGCAACCAATCTATCCATTCATTTATATTCCATATTCGTAACATTAATAATAATAATGATAATAATATTATATAATTTTCATTGTTACATATGTTGCACAAATACAAATCAGATCAGAAAGATAGTTCCGCAAGAGGATTGAGGGCAATTTCAGAACGATCGGAATATTTAAATTTATACGCGCAAGGACAAATTTCGTTTGGGAATGATGATTCTACCGCTTCATTCTAACACACATTTCAAAAGCCAACGCCATAACCATAATATTTGCAACAATAACAATAATAGATTCTGATTCTGATCATCATCTACGAGCCTTATTCCAGATACTTTTCTATTGTTGTCAATCGTTATTATTATTGCTGAAATTGATTCTGATGCAATAGCGCGTTCCATGTGCGCCAAAGTGGTGGTGGTGGTGGTGGTGATTTGGGCCCACAATTACATCATAATCATCAAGATGATCATAATAATAACCATAACAATAACGGACGTCCGATAATAATGGTTAAAATTAACGGTGTGATAATGGTTTCCATTTAGGACTAGGATTCGCGATCAACTAACCAACCGACCAAACATCACCATGATGGCCATCATCATCATCATCAATATATTTATCGTACTGGCGCCATTCTTCGTATTTGAATCGCCTTGTTTTTTCTCCTACTACAGGGGTGAACAACCTACGGCCCGCTTTCGGCCCATCAAACATTTTGGTGCGGCCCACCAAGCATTTCTAAACAGGAGACGAAGCTATGATTCCTCCCTATGATTGGTCCAGTAATGATTTGACCTGATGACGAGACACGCTATAAGCTGTTGAAAAGCGATCAGCTACAGTACAAGTCTGTGCATGTTCGACGCCTACAAGAGCCGTTTTCCCCTCTGATTGGTAGTTCAGTGATGATTTGACGTGATGACGAGACACACTGTAGACAGAAGAAGAAGTTGTATTCCTCTCTCTGATTGGTCCAGTGTGATGATTTGTCCTGATGATGAGACACAATATAAACCTATGAAAAGCTACCAGCTTTCACCAGTACAAGTCTGTGCATGTTTGACGCCTACAAGAGCCTTTTTTCCCTCTGATTGATGGTTCAGTGATGATTTGACGTGATGACAAGACACACTATAGACAGAAGAAGAAGGTGTACTCCTCTCTCTGATTGGTCCTGATGATGAGACACAATATAAAGCTATGAAAAGCTACCAGCTTTCACCAGTACAAGTCTGTGCATGTTTGACGCCTACAAGAGCCGTTTTCCCCTCTGATTGGTGGTTCATAGTGATTTGTCCTGATGACCATACGCATTATAAACATGAAAAGTAGGTGTATTCCTGTTCTTTTGTTCAGAGATGTCTTCGTAGCTCTATACTTCTTTAAGTGCGGCCTGCCAAAAAATTTTTAAATTTAAATAGGCCCGTTGATTGAAAAGTTTGCTAACCCCTGTCCTGCTAGATGTGTGTATTTGCCATAAATAAGCAACTATCGGTGCTGTGGCTGTTGATGTTTCTTTTTTTCGGGTTGAAAAACTATTCTCCAGTGTGTTTCAGGGATTAAGTTTGATGATATGGTAGCAGATTTTTTCTCTGCCTTGGCCACCACACCATTCCACACCAAGTGCCATCGTGGCCCAAGTGTGTGCGTGTGTGACCGAGGCAAACGAGCTAGCTTACGCACAAGCTTACGTTCCAACACCAGATGTTGTCGTCGCATCCATAAGTGAATCAAGAGAAGCAATACAGAATAAGAAGAAGAAAAAAAGAGCGAGAAAAATACTTTCAAAGACAACAACCAAGCCAACGAACGAAAAAAAATGGAAAGAAAACCAATAGAAGCATCAAATTATCTGAATGCGTGTGTGTGTGTGTGTGTGTGTTTGTGTGAAAGCAAATTGGCTGATTGGTTGGTCGGTTGAATGGTCCCAGAATCTAGGACCTGAATGATGAAACAGGGTTTTGGATTACACTGAATCACCATGCTGTATATTGGATTGTATTCTGAAATTTACATCTTGTAGAAGACTTACTTGTGAATCTTTTAATCCTAATTTTTCTGCCAATTTTTTCCTATCCGGTTTGCTGATATATTTTTGCATTTGAAAACGCTTCTCCAAGCCTTGTCTTTGGGCATCGGAAAATACTGCACGTCTCATCATACCACGTCTTGGTTTACCTCTGGTAGCCCACGGAAATCCATTGGCAAATTGTAGACTTGCTAATGGACGCAAACCGGATGTTACCACAGTTGGTATGGATGGATGGTGGCTGGAAGTGGTAGATGTGGTTAATGATGATGATGTTGATGTTAAATGACCATTTTGTTGATTATTATGTGATGGAGGTAAATGATTACCACCACCATTATTGATTGATAATGTATTAACAACAGCATGGCTACCACCACTGGTCACAGCATTCAGCATTGATTGTGGTTGTTGAACAACAGATCCAGTATTGGATGCACTCGATGACCCACCATTATTGGCACCTTTCAGCCAAAAAAAAATAAGAATTATCATTATTATTATGTAATTATAATCATCATCATTATTATATAAATCTTGGTTCGATCAACATGTGTGTGTATGCGTGTGATTGATTTTCTCGCGAACCATTTTGAAATGGTAATCGAAATCATGAATCGTTCACCTTTTTTCCCGCTGGGATCGGATAATAATAATAATAATAATAATAATAATTGGAATTAGAAAGCAGAGAGAGAGAGAGAGAGAGAGAGGGATAATAAAAAAAACCTAATAAAAATGCAAATTAGATCCCAAGAAAAACTTGCACCTATTTTCTCTAAATTATTTGTATTATTTAAGAACCTGAACACTGTGCGTGTTTGCTCCAATATATTTGCCTAGAATTGAATTTGATTTCCGAATATGCTTGTGCCAAAGGAATCTTAATTATTCTTTAATTGGCCTTGTGCGTGTGTGCACGTATGAAATTGTTTGATTATAATTTGAATGACAAAACCCCTGAAAATCCAAAGAGCTTGATAGGCCCTTTGAGTGTGTGGTGTTCCAGAAAAGCTAGTGTCCAAGAGAGAGAATAAAAGAGGAGATTAATGTCAACACTTGAACACTGCCATAAGCACCAAGTGACATGTGCAGTGTGTTCCGTTGATCTTTGTGTGAATCAAAGAATTTTTCTTTCCAAAGCCTGAACACACTCTTGTGGCGGTAATCTTCGCTTTTTGAAATTTGCCTAAATCTGAATCGCGCAGCAGCAGCGCACAAAAGAGCTTCAACAAAGCATTGAATTTAGGCTTCATTTCAAATTGCCAGTGGTGTAATTGATAGAGACGGACACAATGGAATATACACAGAATTCAGTAGCTAACTTACCAACAAGAAAGGAGGAACGAGATGTGAAAAAATTATGAAAATCAATCAATGGACGGTGGTGATGTTGTTGTTGTTGTTGATGATGATGATGATGATGGTGAGGCTGGTGGTGCGGATGATGGGCTTGATGATGATTGATATGGGCCGCCAGATTCGTCGGTGGTGATGGCTTATTCCCGTTCGTGTCCGCTGTTTGATGATGATGATGATGATGATGATTTAGTCCAACATAATTTGTCAAACTATTATAAAATGATGAAACATTATTCGTAACTGTTGCTGTGGTTGATGATGTTGTTATTAGATCATTATTATTATTATTATTGGCATTATTATTGTTGCTTCCATTCGCGCTAATTCGACCTGCAACCAGAATAGAATAGAACAATAGAGATTAGTGATTTGGATTAATAACAATTTCCTCTGCGCGTTCCGTTGGTCGTGTTGGTCGGGTCGAACACAGTTTGTCGAACACGATCCCCAACAAGTTATAATCCCCAGAAACGTGTGTATTTTGTTTTGTTCTGGATCAACACGATCAATTGTTGTTCTCTTCCTCTCCTGATACCTGAACGAAAAAACCTAATTTCCGGATTAATAACCAACCACAATATTCACAATGTCTGGGATACATATTTGGTCGACTTTCCGACCACCAATCTTTAGTGGTTGATTCATCAAACTAATGAGAATCAGTAATAGAGAAGAGAGTCAAATTACCAACACACATATGCACAATTGAATCGTGATTTCGGTTTCTTTCCAGATTTTCATTTTTTTTCCAAAAGATTTGTGCGAACACACATACACACAATAGGCCCAGAACGAACAATGCTATTTTTCGCGTTATGGCACCAGCCAAACAACCAACCAACCAACCGACGGAACAAATAGGCAATAAATTTATATACTACACAAGAACATCATCACCATCATCATGATCTTCGATGATCAACAATTAATAATAATCGCTAAAATAATAAAACAAAAATTAATGGATCGCTCGAATCGGGCTGATTGAGCCAAGCGAAAACAAAGCCATCATCATCATCATCATCATCATCCCGAGCCGTACATTCTGCAATAATGAAGATGGCCATAATTAATAGCCAATTAGATCACCATGATTGTGCGCGTCCGGTAGTGATGATGGAGATGCATCCACCAGCAGCAGCATATTCGCCAATAGATTGATTGTTATCCATGCTTGTTCTGTTCTGTTTTTGGTTCCATCGTAATAATTAATCTCAAATGGATCAAACTTATTGTTGTCGTAAATTGCCTAATTGGCGAACTTTTTTGGCAGGTACACGGCAGGTAATTCTCTCAAGTGTGTGTGTATGTGTGTGCCTGCGCGCGCACAGGTATTATACCGACGGACCAAATGCCGAGCACTTTTTTCTTAGGTAAATTAATGAATCCATCAAACTTTTTAACGAAAAGGCAAAGACTTTTGAGGGAAAAAGCATCGGCCGACGAGCTTCAACAAAATAAAAATCTAAAATATGAAAACGTGCAGCACGATTATGTTCGGCTCGGTGTGCGATAATTAATAAAGGAAAAACTGTATCGGATATATCATGATGTAGACAACAACAGAATAATAATAATAGAACAAATAATAATCATCCATCGATGTATCACGCTTGGCCACAATGCTTTTCAACGCAAGCAAAAACCTTGCCTTGCCCTGTTGCGCTTGCTGTTTGAACAAAAGCTTAGAAACCAAAAACAAGAAGGTTTCGGATTTCATTATTATTTGCATTATTATTATTATTATTATTATTATTATTATTATTTGTGGCAATTATTAAGCACAAATGCTAGGCAACCTTGGCCAGTTGACAAACTGTACGCCAGCATTTAGCACCTGTTCATTAAGTTTCCAATTAATCATTCTTAATCATTTTCTGGGTTTACAAATTAATCAAATTTTACGTTAATTGTTCGGATCCGCTATTGGCTGATCCTACAATTCGTGCATGGTTGAATGGCTGAACGGATCCTTCCGTACAATCATGCGCCAGGTAAAGAACTGGTTCGTTCAGAATTATTATCATGGTTTTCCACGATATTCACCCGAGAATAGAAACAAAGAAAAGATGAATATTTAATCAGAAGTGTCTTCATCTTCAACATGGTTGTTGTTGTTGTTGTTGCCGAATTCTTTGTCCACACACACACACACACACACTGATAATTAGCGACGTTTTAAGATTATTCCTTTTTTAGCTTTTGTTGTCTGCTCTACCTGGCTAAAAGTTCCCATCTAATGTCTTCATCATCAATCTAACCATCTTGAATATTTGTGTGTGTGTGTGTGTTGTTTTCACCTGGTGCAGCATTTCCAACAGCAAAAACTATCTATCCATCTTTTGGTTTTCCACCTAAAAAATTCTTTTGCCACAATTTAGCCAGCATACAGGGATATTCACTCTCTCTCTCTCTCTCTCTAGCTTTGCAAAGATTATCATACTAGGTTGAATGGCACGCTTTGTGAGCATTCACCGAGCACCATACAACGACCGACCGACCAACCAACCAACCAACCAACCTACCTACCATCCATCCAACCGACCGACCAACACTTGGATCCGACGAACAAAAATATAATGACTTAATTTGGCTCACATGCCTTGGATTTATTCTGTTTTGTATTGCTCATAAAGCAGTTTGGTCGGTTGTGGCCGATGTTGCTGGTAATGAACATCGGAACAGGACCAAGCAAAAACAAAAAAGAAAAGCCAAAGTCACCAGCCTTATTAGCATTTAATTATAGGTTAGGCTGCTGTTCTACAGCTCCCAGAAAGAGAAAGAGAGTCTTCGAATAAGATCGCTTTGGGTTGTGTAGTACAGCCAAATTATTTTCTATGTTAGTTGTTGGTGATGTGCCTGAAGAAAGATGTGATTGCCGCCGCCGCTGCTGCTGTTGCTGTACCATCACCACACACCACTTAACGCAAAATTCTATGCTAGCTTTAAATTTGTATGTATGGCCAGTGCACATCTGCACAATTCATCAGGTTTCGCGGCAAAAGCCCTATGTGAAACGATAGACAAATTCTAAAAGACCAATGACTTTTAATTGCTCATAATCGGTAGTAATGATGATACAAGATTCGGCCAAAAAGCTCCATGGCTAATCGTTTGAATATCTATTCACCGAGGTGTCTGCACAAAGATTATACATGTTTGTTGAAACAACAAAATCGATCAAAGAATCCTAAATTTTCCTAAAAAATCCTAAATCCTGGTTGTTGAACAGGGTTTAATCATCATTTTGGCCAGTCTTGAAGGGTTCAAAGGGGTAATGACGAGCGTCGGGCAAGGTAATTTAGCTTCGAAGATCAGTGATCAGTCAAATGGCTCGCAGATCATGATGATGATGATGATGATGATTAAAGACTGTTTAATGAAGACATCCAACAAAAAATCGTTCAGAAAAATTAGCTTTCGAAGCAACAAAAAGAATGTTTACTATGATTATGTAATATAAAGATAATAAATAAATTGAATTAATAATTATATGCTATCCTCTCTGCACCATTCCCTCTGCCCGATTTCTGGCCTTTTGCTTTGGTTTCAATCATATTTCAGACCACATTATTATTATTATTATTGTTATTATCGTTAATACTTTTGCTTCGGTTGCTTCTGCTGTTGTTGTCGATGTTGCTAAATTGCTTGGCTGATTGGCTTTCGGTCGGAAACAAATGATGATGATGATGATGATGTTGAGGATCCTAATAATAATAATAATAATAATCATCATCATCATTCAGTGGATCGTAGACTTATGTAATGACTTTATTTATGGTTCTCCCATTCTGTATGTTGATGTCTTGAGCAAATATTACCACCACCACCATCATCATCATCATCATCATCATCGACAACCGTCCATTGAGTTATTAGCAAGTTTTTTTTGGGGTAGTTGTCGATTTTGTTGTTGTTGTTGCTATTAGCCCGAAGATAATTATCGGTCTACAAATATGGGCCCATATCATTCTAAATGGTGTCTTCAAGTCTTTTTATTTTCTCAGAGCTTCGGCAACGTGTTTCAAACAGCCCAAACCATCTAAACAGTCTGATGGTGATGATGATGGTAAATGTATTTTGTTTTAGTTAATCGTTTCCATCGTTTGGCCCCTCTGGTATCGCTTTCTCTCTTTCTCTTTCTCTCTCTTTCGCTCTCTCTCTTCATCTCGCTACGGCTTGATGGTGGCCCGATAATCACCGATCAATGTATGGCCGACCAACCAGCCAGACGAACAGCCTGACCGAAGAAATCCGACAACGATCATCATGGTAAATGATGATCGCATCGATGGTTGGTCTTAATAATCCAAAAATCATAATAATAATAATAATAGTTTGTTGAACATAACATAATCATTGGTCGTCATTCTAGACTACAACCATCATCAATGGTAATCAAAACCATTAACATTTGTACAAAAAGCCCACAATGATAATGATTATTCATTAGTGGCCGAACGTATTCACCTTTTGAATCTGGCCGATTCTTGTTGCCAATGTTGTTGTTGTTGTTGTTGGCGGAACTTGCCGGAGAATTTCTAGAAGCTGTGGTGGAGTTTGATGCCGAATCGGCGCCAAGATTTTTAGCATCCGATAGAATGGCATTCATGCCGAATTTTAATTGTGTCGTTGCGGTATTCGCAGAACCATGATGATGATTTGGATGATTGCTACTGGATACGGTGATGATCGGCGAACCACTGGAATCAGAATTACGACCATCGCAACAGTTGGATGATGATTGTGGTGATCCAGTGGTTTCACGATCATTACGATCATCGGTGGTTGTCACCACTGTTTCCGAAGATAAATCCGCTGCGGCAGCAACAGCAGCAGCCGCCAATCTGTTGGCATAGGTTTTACTGGATGCAGAATATTCATTGTTGGTCGATAGATT
The DNA here is from genome assembly GCA_025882695.1 of Amerodectes protonotaria. Classification (NCBI taxonomy): domain Eukaryota; kingdom Metazoa; phylum Arthropoda; class Arachnida; order Sarcoptiformes; family Proctophyllodidae; genus Amerodectes; species Amerodectes protonotaria. Next base: position 218,503 of record JAOZJS010000009.1, read on the forward strand.
TTGACTTTTTGGCGGATGTACAGAATCTGTTGATCCGAACAGATTTCTACCACCACCAGCAACATTATTATTATTATTCTCTGTCACTGCTGTCAATGCAGCCACCGCTGCTGCGGCAGCTCTATCACGGAATAAATTTTCAACAAAAAATTGATGATGATGATGATGCGGATGGTGATGTGAAGGATGATGATGAGAAGGATGAGGATGATGATGCGGATGATGGCCAGCCACCGCCGATGATGAGGATACCGTGTTTGTTAATAGCGCTGCTGCGGCCGCCGCCGCTGCGGCTGCCGCCGAAGGTGTTGCAAAACAAGCATTGCTACCGAAAGCACCAGAATTGCTAAGCAATGCAAGTTGTGATGATAAACTTAAACTGGTCGGATCATTAACACCGGTGTTGTTATTGGACGTGGATGAAGCAGAATTTGATGAAGTAGAAGAAGAATTTGTCCGGAAAAAATTCTGATACAATGATGGATGAGTGAAAAATTGCGGAAACATGGCCATGATATTCTGCTGTGGTTTGGTCGGGTTCCCGTATGGATTCAGCAAAAACGATGACTGGACACAAACACTGACACGGTGGTTCTCTGCAAAACCATGGAACAAATGTTTTAAATCGTATTCTGAACAACAATAACCGAACACAGAATCCTGGTGATAAGCTCGAAGATCGCTGTTGTTTGTAGACAACAGTCGGTCCTCACAACACGGATACTTGAGAATCAAGAATCATAAACAACACGCTTAACAACTAGCGGAAACATCGCACACACATACACGCACACCGATCGCAATAACCATCATCATCATCAGCAGCACACGCTTCATCAAACGTTCCATTCATTCCTGCAAGAAGGAGTTAGTTTGCCGCAATAAAAAATAATAATAATAATAATAACATCAATAATAATGTGACGACCAGAAGACGACCAAGAAGACGGTTATATAATATCCGTGAAATCTAAAAACATCGTCCGCACCGAACACATTGAATTCACGAATCAATCTGAAGATACTGCTGCTGTGCATGTGCATGTGCATGTGCTGTGCTGCGCTGTGCAATGCTATGCTTTGCTTTGCTTTGCTAGGCTGTGCTTCGCTTTGCTTTGCTTTGCTTTGCTTTCATTCAACCAGTCAGCCAATCAGCTTTGTAATATGATAAATATGTGCGTGAGAGATGTTGGCCTCGCCAAACACATAGCGAAGCCCGGCCCATTGAATTGATTTTGTAACCAATCACATGCACTGAAAACCTAATGTTCTACAGTCTCTCACTCTCTCCACTGTCGCTCCTCTTTCTGCTTTCCACTGTTTCTCTCACATTTTAGCTCTGTGCCGCCTTTATGCCTGTCTGTGTGCGCGTTGAGTGCTATCGTCGGCTGCATGTTTTGAATGCATCAAGGCGTGTAGTTAAAGCGAAGAGGAACGCTATGCATGTAGTGTTGTACAATGAATAAATGTAACTTTTCTCTCCGTCTACTCTCGTTCTATTATGTATGCGTGCGGGTGTATGTCTCTGCTTTTCGCTACTGTCAATGTGGGCTTGTTATTTGAATGATTTATTAAATTGCCGTAAATGTGTTTGTATGTTGTGTTCATCACCGATCATCAATGAATCTCGGTAAACCGTTAAAGTGAGCAATATCTTCTTCATTTTCTTCTCGAATTCAGACTAAATTAGAGCTGGCTCCGGATAGCTAGAGAGGAAGAGAGAGGGACAACCATTTAAGGTGAAATCACACCGAATCCATCCATCGTGTGATGATGATGATGGTGGTGGTGGGCTGAATCCAAGACAAGAATTTAGTATGCAGCGATGATGGCGGTGGCGGTGCTAATGAATTAATCACATTATATTAAATTACAATTAATTTATATGTTAATTTTTTCCTTCTATTTCTCATTCTCTCTCTCTCTCTCTTTTTGTACTCAATTAACTTCGAAAAGACCGACTTGATGATGATAATCGTTCATTCATTCATATTAAATACATTTTTAATAACAATAATGATGATAACCATGATTCAATGGGCCTTTCATGAGCCGGCTGCTGCTGCCGGATGCTCTTTTTGTTCCATTTGGAATCTTTTCGGTTTGTTCAAAGTATGTTTGCAATCTTTGTGCTCAAAGCACCATAATTCCATTATGATCAGGATATTTTATTGCTGGGATTTTTTTTCGGGCGACAAATTTGGTACAATTTTCGACCAAAAAAAACAGAATGAAAAATAATTCTAACAAACATAATAATCATCAACATTAAACTCGGGATCAATAATGCTTGAAGAAAAACTAATAAAAAAAAATCCGAAGAATCAAAGAAGAAAAAAATAATGAAATTTTGAAGAAATTCTGGTGCCATTTATGTTTTGGCAACAATCCTAATAATAATGATAATAATCTTACCCCAAATGTGTGTGTGTGTGTGTGTGTGTGTGTGTGTGCCTGATGTGATTGTATACGATCCAGATCCGAGAAAAATAAAAACGGGAGAGATTCAAGAATCAGCGTCAGCTGCATTTGACACTGATCGACTATATAAAATAAAAAAAAACCTAAGCACACCAACATTCTGGCCGCCCGGCCATCCATCCCCCAGGGGCTGCTTCCTTAGGATAGAATAATAATAATAATAATATTCTGTTCCGATCCCTCTCCCCCTTGCCCTACCCAATCATCAGCATCATCATGTATGTATATGGCAGCCGCTGCTTTTCTTCATCATCCTCCATACACCCACCATTGCCAACATCTTTTTCAACGATACACACACTCCACAAGACAGACCAAATGGTTCCATGGAAGCGAATCAATAAACAACAACAACAATGGCCACGACAAATACAACAACAATATTGCTTGTTGTTATTATGATGATGATGATGATGATCACCATCATCATCATTATTATTAGTATTATTTGGCTCAAATGGCCCCTGAAAATATGGAGAGAATCGAACCAAAATCAATTGAACAATCGGTTCTGGGGCCCGATAATGATTATGATCTGAAATTCAGTCAATTAACTTTTGCCTCTAGTTCTTATCCTTAATTTGTTTTTTCATCTTCCAAACAATTAATTTTTATTGGAGGATTTCGGGCGCTGGATTCTGGATTCATTTGGATACTTTGTTGAATGGCGACTTATATTGATTCAATCAATCACCGGATACACACACACACGCACACACACAAGAGATGACAAATGGTGGCGGTGATAATGGTAATGATTTCGCCACCCTACCCTAGTGCTGATCGGTAAGTACTGTTGATGTATGCGTGTCCGGTCCAGTATCCAGTCTTTCCCTGGACACAACAACAACTGCATACACAAACGTTTGGCTCTATTCAAATTCAAATTCGGATTCAAAACATGTTTTTTCCCTTCTTCTCCTTCTTCTTCTACTTCATGTCCTGCTTCTTATTCTTCTTGTTGTAGCTCGTTTGATATGTGTGCGAATGATGATGATGATCACCACCACCATGATCATCATCATCAATGTTATTAGCATATTTACCATGATGATATAACGACGACGAAGTTTAATATCATCGTTGCGGTCTTTTCGGCATGTTTGCGTGTGTCAAAGACCCCGGTCATTTTGACTTGTTGTTCATCGTCGTCGTCGTTGTTATTGTTGTTGCCTTCCAGCATAAGGCGTTTCATCGTTTTTGCATTTTGGAAAATTGAAATGAATGGAAAATGGTCTTTTATGTTTGTTTCTCCTCTTCAACTTATTCGTCTTCTTTCTGTTGTTGTTGTTGTTTGCAAATGAGGCAATTGACTGCCATTCTTCTCTCGCTACTTTCATTGCTTTGTCGATATATTCAAATTGAAACGAATGGAAGGGAAGAGGACATAGAGAAGCCTCCTCGTGCGCGAAATGAGCAATGGAACAACAATGAATAACCGACCATGGTGTGTTGACAAAATGACAGTTTGTTTAATTTTCTTGGCCCAACAACGGAACAAGATACAAAACCAAGAGGATGGCCAAGAGATCGGAGATCGGAGATTTTCTCGCTAAATGTATTGTGTCAATCCATTATTGTCCTGAAGATGACGACAAACCACAATGGATAATATGGATATGTATAATACACTACCGGACACTATAAAAAAGGGAACATAATTACAATGTGTCAAAGGGAATCGGACAGAATCCAGGTTATATTCTCCGACACTCTAATGGGATGATGATCCAAATATTGGTGTCGGAATTATTTAATCTAATCTTTTAATCTTTTGTTCGCATTCTGTATTCATCTCGGAAATTATTCCAAAAAAACTATAGTTTTGGGGCCATGACAAAGATTGGCCCATAATGATTATATGTTAATCTTGGATAGTTCTCTCTCTCTCTCTCTCTTTTTTGTTTGGCTTTTGGTTGGTGGAAAGAATGTTGTTGGAATGTTCTGTTTTTTGCGTTAATTACTCTTCTCATTGGATATGCTCGGATAATTATGATGATGATAATATCATTAAACAGTATTAATAATGCATTATATTAATATCAACAGTTGCCCATAGTTCGCCGAGGGAACAAAAATGATTAATCAAAGCACCAAAAGTTAACCATCTTTGGAGCTCGATCCCTCTCTCTTTTTCTAGATTTTCATCGTTTTTTGATTTTTTTTCGATTAAATTCATTTTTTATTCGAAACAGCAACAAACAGAGATAGAGAGAGAGAAAACATTAAAATATTTATTTTTGCCAGCTTTGCCTGAAAAAGGTGTCCATTCTGCATAGGAAAAAAAGAGGGAGAATATCCTATTTCTGTTTTATCCAAAAATCAAGGTGTGTTCGGTACAACAAGCATAAGAAGTGTTTCAGCCGAAGAACAGAAAAAAACCAAGTGATGAAATGTTGTAATAAGGAACAACACCATCATATCACCAATCACGTTTTTTCGTGGCGCAAAATGTGCAACAAAAAAACTATGATTTAGTTTAGTTTTATTTTTCGCAGCTAATTACATTATTATACAATTGGTTAATTAAATTAGCTCAAATCCGTAACTATGAACTGATCATCAAAGCGCAGAGTAGAATTTTTTTTCTCCTCAGCAAGTATTTCCAAATGCATTTAATGAAAATGGAGGAAAATCTTACGAAGATGATGATGATGGTGATCAACGATGATTTGAATGAATCAAAAGCTATTGTTATGGTGTCCAAAATGGTGTTTAAGAATTAAGACTTTCGGATAAGTAGGAAAAGAGAGATAGACAGACAGACAGACGTTTGGTGTGGTTGAAGTTTGACGCTGCTGGTACGGACATGTTTCAAACCGACCGATTCAATTTCGCACGGTTTTGGCCTAGTGTTATGTTACTGTCTAATAAAAATGTCAGATTATGAAAGCAAGGATATTTTTCAAAATGCAAAATAGAACGATAAAACGATCCATAATCGCATTATATTCTTCAAGGCTTATCAAAACGTTGAAATTGACAAATTAAGAGAGCAAATGTGAATGAATGGCAAATGCCTAGGTCTTGTATTATCCATGGTTAATTATCTCTGCTCGATTCCCCTTCCGAATGAATCTTGGAACACACCGTTTGAAACATTCGCTAGGTGATATGCCTTCAGATCACCTTCAAATTAAGAACAAAACCAACAGCCAACAATGTTGGCGAACCAACCATGACTAAATGGGGATATTTTCAAAATGTTCTTCAGCTCTCTTTCTCTCTCTCTCTCTCTCGCACTGCCCGGTGTGTATTTTTCCTATTAGGACCACTCTGAAATCAGTGAAAAATCAGCATTGCCGACGAATCCTCCAATTTCCATTCATGTCGATCCGGGATTTTTCTTGTTCTGGCTCTAAATCAGGGATGACCAACCTTTTTGATCAACAGGCCAATTTAATTTCAAAATTTTTTGACGGTCCGCGTACATAAAGTAATGCAGGATGTAGACCTACGACGGCATCTCTGAATAGGAGAACAGAAATACGCCTTCTTCTTCTGTCTATAGTGTGCATCGTCATCAGGTCGAATCACTAAAGAGGACCAATCAGAGAGAGGAATACACCTTCTCCGCCTGTTTATAGTGTGACTCGTCATCGTGTCAAATCACTATGAACCACCAATCAGAGGAGAAAACGGCTCTTGTAGGCGTCAAACATGAACAGACTTGTACTGGTTAAAGCTGATCGTTAGAGCTTCATCTCCTGTTTAAAGTGTGTCTTGTCACCAGGTCAAATCACCACATCCAACCAATCAGAGAGAGGAATATAGCTTCGTCTCCTGTTTAGAAATGCTTGGTGGGCTGAACCAATATGTTTGATGGGCCGAGAGTTGCTCACCCCTGCTCTAGAACATGGAAATCGAGGCCAATTTCATGGCAAATTAATTTACACTCTCTCACACGCATTGAAACCAACGACTTTTGACCATATTACATTCTTAATTAAAACATTATAGACGGCTGGTGAGACATTTGCTGGACAGAAGCAATGCATCGAAGAATTGGGCCCGAATGGGCTTTTTGTTCAATAATGGTTTGCACACTAGGCGCACCGGATGAATGGATAACGACAGCAGTTAGCTGACAAGCCAATTTGTTCGATACTTGGCCGCAAATTATTGATTGAGTGCCATGAAAATGATTCTATACCAACGATTTAGATCACTAATATTAGAAAAGTGGAATGAGAACGACAACAACAAGAAGATTATGATTTTGATCCAGCACACAGGTTCGGCCTTCCACAAAAAAATAGAAAAAGACAAAAACCACACCACAACATCAAATGGGAGGATCTGTGGCCATATCCAAAATCATGTCTTTGTCATTGTGTGGTGTGGATTTTTTTCCTCGCAGCTCGCTTTTGATGTTCTGGCCAAACAAGATCCGTTCATTCTAACGTCGGTTGGTGTCGGTTTTGAATGCTAAATAAATCAGTATAAGTTGACTTTTAATTTGAGATAATATCCCGACCACAATAATAATAATAATACCCCTAAACTACAACATTTTCCCCCGGGTACTAAGGCTGGGGCTGGATCTCGGTCCTAGCTGGTTGTCGTTTGATTTTCTCCCATTTTTTCTCCTTTCGGGTGATTTGGCTTGATTTCCCATGACCAATCGGCCAGATCATTGAGTTTTAGACCAACCAACTAGCGGTTCGGTTTCGTCGAAACATGCCCTGGTTTCTCCAGTCGATAATGAAAAAATTTTAAATAAAATCTCCAAAGCAATTCAATTGCTAAAGCAAATAACAGATTCGATTCAATCTACAAGCTTAAACCGCCATAATTTGAAAACTCTATCTTGCATTGAACTGAAAGAAAATTAAATTGAAACTTTGGAATCAAATCAACCAGGAATTTTTCCGTCTTCAACCAACAATGTTCCCTATCCATAAAATCATGGACAACATGAAGACAGAACTAAATCACAACAAAATTAGATTTAATTGAATCGAATTTCTGCTTTATTAGATTTCAATGGATAATTGCATCATCATCTTCAATGATCATCACTACCAGCACCATCGTGAAATCATTGGAATGGAAAAAAACAACAACAACCACCACCACCACCACCACCACAAAAATGACATTCAATCCAATCCAATTCAATCCGATCCAAATTGAAATCAAAGTTGTTATTTTTTTTTTGGTTGGCTGTTGTTGGATCATGATGGCAGAACAAACACCAATAAAAATAAGATTCATATGAACAGATTGTTTGCTTGTATGTTTGTTCAATGGTGTGTTTGCTAGGGTGCCATCGATCTTCATACTTACAAAACAAAGATCCCCGAAAAAAATTGCTGGTCGCGCAGGTTCTTTTCTTGTTCCTGTGACCCTAGCCCCTTGGTCCCATTGTGTGCGTGTGTGTGAGCGTACACAGGCTATAACCATTTACTGTCAAATGACGGCTTATTGATCGTACAAAAGGTATACAATATGGTGTGCAATGATGATGATGATAATAACCAAATTGTATTTAAATATTACCAAACTCCGGGGGCCTAGGGCGGAAAAACCGAGACCGAGGCTTTCCGAGCGTGGATCACAATTAAATAATAATAGGGCTTTTGGTGGTGTTTCTTTGCCACCCCAAACGCTTTTATCGCCTCTCTCTCTCTCTCTCTCTTTGTCAATCTGTTTGTGTGTTTCTCTCATTTAAATCACAATTGCCTAGCTCTATTGCAAAACACGGTTTGTCTACTTGTCCGTATGTGTGTGTGTTTCCAACATGGGGGCTGACAAAAGCAATCGAATTGCGGTTTTTGGAATTTCTAGCAATGATGATGATGATGAGAAAAGCTTTACACTATTTCCAAGTTTGCCAATTGTCAGTTGTGGTTGTGGTGTTTGGCCCCCGACCAACAACAATCAATTTATACAAATGGGAATGCGAAAAAAAAATAAATTAACGCCAACAACCACAACGAGATGTGTGATTGTTGGTACCGTTTGAATTGAATTTTGTTCCAGATTCAACATCTACACGATCACATGCACTCTTTTTTTTGCCTAACTAAACAGGAAAAACCCGGATCCTGCTGTTGCTGCTGAAATTGAATGAATGAATGATGATGAATTCAAATATGAAAATAATAACCGTTCTCCTTTTTTTTCGATTTTCGTTTCATCACCTTTAAAAACACAATTCGATAAATCAATCTACGCATTCGTGTTTCAGTTTCTGTGCACTTCCCTTATTCTCAATCGATGTCGGAATCGATGATTTCGTTCATCTAGTCAGGGTTGATTTAAAATATTTTTGCCGCCAACTACTCTTGTGAAAACTGTTGAGCTTTGACATCCATGTTGAGCATCATTATTGTCCAAGATAATAATGATGGAATTTTATTTCCGCGAAAACTACTGGTAATTAGACCCTTGGTTATTGTCCATGATTATAATGAACATGATGATGATTATCATGGCTCCCAAAAAAAACTGTTGCTGTTTTTTTCTGTATGTAGGAACATTTAAGAGCAATTAGACGTTTTTGTTGCTGAAAATCTTGACAGGTAGCTTGTCTGTATATTTTGGACAATGTCCATCATCATTTTTGTAAGTCCTGGATAATGTTTTTCAAGTCCTGGTAGCTTAGCTTGTTGTTTGTTTGATGAGAGAAATGTGGAGGATACACATAACCGAAATTATACGCACCAAGATTACATAGGCGCCGCTGGAAATGTTGAAATCATGAAAAAGCAAGACAAAAAAGATAAATTATGTACAGAATTATTTAGACTAAAAAAAACATGCATTCATTAGAACCATAAATCAATACCCTTCATTATCGTACTCATCACCATAAGAAAAAAAATCCTTCCAAGATAATCTCTGAAGCGAAAATCCGACCAAGAATGATGCTGGGACCAGAACAAATCCCAAATCCTGAACACTAGTACGATCAAATCAACCAGGTTGACGGCTAGGGAAGCCCGGGTCCAGGTTAATTGCTGCTTTTGGACAACTTTTGATAAAATCACGGCAATAATAATAATTGCTACCAGACATATTATCTCAAGTTAAGTGATGTCTTTATTATTATTATACCTTTTGCTCTCACAATCCAGGTATATAATGATAATAATAATAATAATAATAAAACACATAAAAGGTATAAACATTTTAAAAATTCATTCAAAAACGATCCCAAAACATGTATTTAAGTCTTGTTAATGGTTGTTGTTCTGCTTCTAGCTTTAATGGTTTGATAATTGTTATTAATAGTTCTGGAGTGTGTGTGTGTATAAGTGTACTGACAAGAACAGACTTTGTATATTCCGAAGAAAAAAAGCTTCACCACCACCATCATCATTCTTCACGGAGTTGAACGACGCGCATTTGTTCGCACACTTTTTTCTTCTTGTTCGAGATTCTTCTTCTTTTTCTGGTCGGACACTTGGTTGATTGAACAGCAGCCCAAAACATTTTCCCATTCCAAACGAATTAGCAATTTACCAACGGCCAATTCTGGTCGACTGCATTGGCATTCATGATATGCTTGATTGTTTTCCGAATTTTGGACGCCGGACTACTGGAAGCGAGGCAGACAACATAAGATGAATAAAAAGAAAAGATTCAGTTTTGGATTCTGGTCAATTGATAATCGATCAATTAAAACAACAATCACAGCAATTTCAATCAAACCGAAGACCGTAAGGGAGAATAGCCTGCGAACAAATTTCACAGAATTGGCAAACAATTTTGCAATGAATTGAATAGCAGGAAAATGCTCTCTACATATCTTGGGGCATGAGGACCACTCCTCATTCAACAACCATCAATGATGATGATGATCATCATCATCATCGTACAATTTTCAGTGGAAACAACCAACCAACCAACCAACCATCAGACCAATTTGTTGGTCTGGCCAGCCAGGTAAGCCAGCCAACAACAGCTAAATGAATCAATCAAAATGCTCATTACCTTTCTCTCTTTCTGCCTTCTTCGGTTTCTGCTTGATTCATCTACCGAAGACAGTACTAACAATAATAACAATAATCTATATTCTTCTCTCTCTCTCCTCATCATTACACAAACATTTTAACATTCATTTGATTTCTTGGCTCTTTCTCTTGTTGTTGCTCTAAATCATTCATTCATTCATTCATTCATACATTCGAAGACCAAGGTAGATGTCCAAGATCTTCTGGATGTGATCAGAGATCAAGATGTTGATCATTATTATTGCTTGTTAGTTGTTTGTCCAACTACCTGGATAGTCATTAATTAATTTTTGCTTTACGGGTTTTTTTTAATTAAATATTTATATTATACGCTTCTACTACTACTATTTTGTGGTCAGATTTGGTCAAATAATGTGTTCGTTGTTCGAGCTGATCATTATTTTTCCCGGCTCCATTGTATTGTATCCATCCATGGAACCAAAAATATGATCAGAATTGTAATTAGCTTGAAAAAAAACATTGGAATCATGAAGAATATATGGCCATGGATTATATTGCTGGTTGAACGTGCTGCTGTGTGGTTGAATTGATTGTTTTTTGTTCCGCTATCATTCTGCGTCTTTGTGTGTGTGTCCTCGATTTTCCGGAGGGGGAAGAAAGACGAAGAAATTAATTTGGCTCATCAATTCCATAAGCAGCACAGTGTTGATGGCGAACCATCATTAATCGTTGTGGCAACACTGACAATCATTAATTTCATCCTGTTAAATTTGGCAACAAAAAATGTTTGCTTTTTTGCTTGATTTGATTTTGGCTCTACCTTGCCCTAGCTCAAATGCAGGTAAGCTTAAGTAAAATAAAACAGGGAATGAATGCTTGTTTGTTTATTCATTGCTTATTCATTAATCGACATGGATAGTATATTTTTGCTGGTTCTTCAATCAACCGAACGATATTAATTAACCAAACATCGCAAATAATTGAATAATTTCATGATTCCGTTCCAAGGAGTACAACTACCAATTTCGATCGAAAACTTATGGATTTTTTCCAAAACCATCAAATTTGAAATTTACAAAATTAGCGCCATCCCTCGTATAAATATTCATCTTTTAATTCTAGAAGACTATTGCCACATAAGTTCCTCTACAAGTCATAATAGTCACCTTGGGCATGTTCGCGTTAGTGATGGGCAGCGCATTCTGTCGTTAGTGCGCTGCATTGTTTCTCAGTGTGAGTGTTGTGCGGCTCATTTTCCACTGTTTCAATATAGCGTGCTTGTTGAAATTTGTTTTTGGGATTGTTTTTTTTGCAAATACACGAAAATGTCTGAGAATATTCTGATTGGTGATAAACCATTGAGTTCTCTTAGAGTGGTTGACCTGCGTGAAGAGCTGAGAAAGCGAGGCATCCGACAGGCTGGAACTAAATCTCAGCTTCAACAACTGCTAATATCGGTTTGTTTTGTGTTTTACCCAGTTGATTCAAATATTTAATACCTTTTTCGATATTTAAAGGTCTTGAATTCTACTCAGACAATCGACGGTATCTTAAATTGTGTTTGATTTACTATCCTTACAAAATCAATAATTGTTTCCTTATGTATGATATTAGATCCAGAAGGAACTAAAGATGATAAGACCATGGACATCACCCCAGAAAAATCTATTCCTTCACAAAATGAATCTTCGATTGAAGAAAATTCCGAAGAATCTTTGAGTAACAGCAACAATAATAACATTGATGACAACAGTAATAATAATGATAGAAATGAAAATTTTCAAAATGAAGTTTCCTCATTATCAATCAATGAGAAAACAGAGTCAATCAAATTGACAATTAGATGTAGTCCCAGAAAAAGTGAACCAATTATGACCAATGAATCCGAAACTGAAGAATCTCAAAGTGAATCTGACAACGATTCTGGTGATTTCAAGAACCGGAACAATAATAACGAAGAGATTGAAGTTCAGCCAGAATCAGCTCAGCCTATTGATCTCGATGTAAAAGAAAATACAAAGTCTGATGTTGCTGTTGCTAATGATAATGTTTCCCAATTGACAAGTTTGAATTCACAAAGTTTGGACAAAACCGAAAAAATTCCATCAAAAGAGGAGAAAAAACCTGAAAAAGAAGCGACAGAAATGAAGCCGACTCCTAAATTAATCGAATCCAAACCAGATTCTCCTAAACAATCAGTAGAATCTGTGAGAATTTCCAGAAGACAACGAGCTCCGATAAAAAATCCTATTTCGATTGAAGAAAAGAAGATTGAAATGAAAACAACTCAGGAAATCTCGGCAGAAAAAGATAAAAAAGTAGAAACCACAACAATCAACAATGATTCAACAAGCAAGATTCGCACCAGTTTGAGAGGAAGATTTTCCACACAAAAATCTCAAGAAGATCTATCAACATCTAATAATAAGCCATTGCAAAAGAAACGTCGTTGGGGAAGCTCACAAAACAATGAATCATCAGTGTTCCAAAAGGGCATATCCAGTGATAAGCTTAAAGAACTGATTCAAAACAACGATCAAACCAATGAACCGATCACTGACAACGAATCAACCATCAAGGTGAGTAAAAATACAAATGATGACCAAGAGCCCATCGATGAAAGTAATAGACAAGTTGATAATGAGAATGAACCAAAACAACAACAACAAAAATTATCTCAACAAAAATTCGAACCAAACACAATAAATGAAATGAAAAAGGATATTTCATTTGTTAAAAATAATATTAATGATAATTCATCGAAAATTCCATCTCGAAATGATAATATAATTAGTACCAATATTAGCATTGAAAAGGAAAATGCTACTACTAATAATAAAGTTGAAATGGTTCGTTCAATTAGTCCGGCCAAGAATTCCGAATCAACGGTTCTGTTCATAACCGGTTTGGTTCGTCCATATACCATAACGCAATTGAAAAAATTGTTAACCACCAATGGACCAATAGATGATGAAAAATTTTGGATTGATAAGATCAAATCCAAATGTTACGTAACATATTTCAGTGTTGATGTAGCGGTTGAAACACGCAATGCATTGCATAAGCTTAAATGGCCACAATCAAGTCCTAAAAATTTATGCGTTGAATTTGCCACATTGGAAGATATCGATAGATGTCTTCATCCGGAAAACTATGAAGATTTGCCATCCATGAAACAATCTGTTGAAAGGAAACAATTACCAGAGAAAAAGATAGATTTGAATAATGGAAAATATGATATTTTAATGAAAGATGTGGACAAATCGGACATCAATCCAATCAAATCGGTGGAAAAACTTGAAAACATACCGACCAAAAACATAAGAGAGTGGGATCGTGAAAAAGTGGCTGCCATTAAACGTGGCCATCCCGATAATTTTGAAGAAAGAGCTTCGAAAAGATCTCGTCAACTATCGCCATCACCGGACCATAGACATGATAGATCAATGAAAAATGGTAAAATTAAAAAATTCTTATTCATCAAAATTTGGATTCTGATTTTCTCTTTTTTTCCAATATTCAGAAGAACGAAGATCAAGACATGAAAATTTGAAAAGAGAAGAAGACATTCATCGCAAAGCAGCTCCCCTGCCACCGCCACCAGTAAAAGCAAGAAGTGAATCACCAGTAAATTTATTCGAGAATTTGTTTAGAAAAACCAAGACCATGCCGTATATTTATTGGTTGCCGCTTACCGAAGAAGAATCTATTGAAAGAGAAAAACAACGAATCCAACATGATAAGGATCGTGAGGCTAGAATCGCTCAACGTATGGAAATGCCCCCACATCATAGATCGCCACCACCACCACCGATGTCGCATCGTAGCATGGTGATTAGCTATTTAAAATGGGATTTATTTTTTGTCGTTTCCATAATTATTAATCCTTTGATTTTGTTGCATCTCTCCAGAATCGTCCTCGTTCACCACCATTTGCCAGAAGGCGTACACCACCGCCAATGCGTGGTCGTAGGCCACCATTCACTCCGCCAATGAGACGAAATACACGCTATTCGAGATCTCGTTCTCCACCGAATCGTCGAAGATTTTCACCACGTCGAAGATGAATTTAAAATCGATCACATATATGTTTGTCTCATTTGCACACATGAAGATTTTCTTTTATTTTGAAAAAAATGAATCATCCAATTTTCTCTTTGTTGAATTTGACCCGTTACCTTTAATTTTTGCTTCTACATCCGCATCAACCAATCATCAACAACAACAACATCATCATCACCAGAATCATCCATTTTTGGTATTTAAAGCAAATAATATCTTTTGGTTGACCCTAATGTCAGTTGAGAAAAAACAGGGAAAGTAAAATTTAGGGGATCTAGAATTGTCGTTCGGTTCAAATAAGTATATGACGGGGGGCGTAAGGTTTTAGGGGAAAATTTAATTATTTGAGAAACCGAAATCAGAATACTACTACTTTTATTTTTAGCTTCCAGGTTTTTTTAAGATTTCTTTTGCAGATTTATCTTTACTACTCTTCAACCAATCGAAATTTCTTTCTTCAAGATGTCTACGATGGGTTCACCAACACTACTAAAGACTATCATCATAAATGAAAAATAAGCAACAAGTGATGCGAATGATTTGAACATAATTCACATTAATCAATTGATGAACATCGTTGGCATGATTTTTTATGATGGACACGTCAGTATCGTAACACCACCACGGATTTTCTAATGCACTAAATTATGGCGATTATCCTGAATACTTATATAATTAAATAAAATGATATACACAAATCTTGATTGTTCTTGATCCTCCGAATATCATTAACCCTTTCAGCACGGCAATTGTGCCAGCGCGTGAAGTTAGTCTAGTTTGCCCCATATCCCAATGCATAAGAAAATCCCATAGACTTTGCTGGCAAAAAAAA